>CAJVPT010002831.1:0-16613 GCA_910592055.1 Acaulospora colombiana
ATTTTTAAATCCTTAATTATACAATTAAAAATTATAAAATTCATATATATTATATCTTAATACTAGTTTTATTTATTTTGTTTTTTTTCAAAAATTTTTGAAATGTAATTTTTTAAAGTTTTATTATTGTTAAAAAATTTTTTTCTTTATTAAATTTTTACTTTTGGAAGATTTTGATTGGCTATTATTGTAAAACATATAATAATTAATAAAAAATAAAAATATTTAACAATAATAAAACTTTAGAATTTATTAATAAAAAATTTTTTTAAAAAATATATGAAATAAAATAAATATTAAGACATAATATACAATATATATATTTTATAATTATTGATTGTATAGTTAATAATTTAAAATTTGTCAAATTTGAAATTTATAATAAAAACATAGTAAGTAGACTCAAACTTTTGAAAACAACTATACTTCTCTTCTAAAAACAAAACTAAAACTAGAAGAAATATTATCTAAAAGATATTCTAAGATATTTCTACTGATTGGCTTGTTACTATCCACTATGGAACCTAACATATCAGAATTTATAGCAGATACCTAGTATCTATTGATACTAGGAATCTCTTGTCACTAGTCTAAAACTAGTAAGTATTATAAATTTTAAAAAAATTAGAAGAAAAGAAAAAAAAAATGCATATAATATTTGTACTTATATTACTTGATTATAGTTGTATAATAGAATTTTACACTAAAAACAATAGAACTAATTCTTATATAAATATTATTAAGTAGAAAAAAAAAGAATTGAAAAGATTTTTAGAAAGAGAGAAAAATTGTGTTTCATTATAAAGTGGCAGAACCTTTTAATTCTAATTCTTCTGATTATATCTTTTTAAATATAGCATTCTTCAAGTAATATTCTTTCCAAATTCCAATCTGATAGTACATCAGTTCTCTAAAGAAGTAGAGACTAGATTTGTTTCTAATTGGTTCTTCATTTTTTATGCACAAGATGCTATACTATATACAGATATCTTGTTAACTTACTATTATATACTTGAAATATCTATCGAGTTTCAGAAATATACTGATCTTATAATTCCTATCTCATATTTTGTCTACTATATTTTTATTATTTTGATTGATACAAGCAATTGCAAGATCTTTTAATATCTTTCACCAAGTATTTTTTAAAAAAAATAGAATAACTTCATGAATATTCTTTATTTTAAGATTCTTTAAGTTTTTAACTTAAATTTGTCATATATTAATTTGTGTTAAAACTCTTTCTTAACAAGTGATATGATAATATTGTGGATATATCCAATAGTAGCTTGTTTACTTTCTTTTATCAGACAGATTATATATTAATTAATCATTAGTTAGTAGATTTTATATTACCACAAATTTAGGATTAAACTAATTAGATAAATTCCCAGTAATTCTATAAAAGAATGAAATACTTTTAAAAAAAGAGATATAAGTAAGAGAAGAAAGGAATATAAGACTTCTATTGTCTAGTATATACTCTGTAGTATTGCTTAAAATGATGGAAACAAGTAACTTGTTGATTTTTTTTCCTTCTAGGACTTTCTTACTATTAGAAACAAAAATGTGTGTTTGAATCTAAACAGGTTATTATATATTTAAACTTTTTATTAAAGAGAGTTATAAACAAAATAGAGCAATAAAGAAGTATTTAAAGATTCTATTTTATATTGATTTAAAGATATTGTGAAGACTTTATTAGTAAAGAAATATAAAGTTTTATATAAATATCTTTTTATGTGTAGTTAAGGAATCAATGAGAAAAGTTAAAAAGAGATATAAATAAATTTGTAATTGAGCAACCATATAATTTATCAATAGATCTACTGTAAATCAGTAACAAATATGAATAGAGAATAATATATATTACAGATAATCAGTAAGAAAAAAGAGAATATAGTAAATACTTTAATTAATTTCTTAATAAATTATAATGAATACTTTATTTTATAGGTCTCATAACAATTTAATTTAATTTTTTTTTTTAACCTACAGTCAGACCAATATGGCTTGTCCATTTTATTGTAAATATATTTGATATTTATATATTTTATGACTTTTACATATTGACTTACCCATTTACAAAGTTTAACCTTCTCTAGATGCAACTTAGGGATGATATTTCACTTCCTTTATAGCTTGAATTATCCTCTAGCCACTCAGATCATTGCCTACAGCTCATCACTATAAATCTCTTGAAGTTCTAACTGTGATTAAAAACCAAACTATTTAAAATCTTTTGATATTCAACTATTTATTATATCTACTATATTACTTTGGAACTTCATTCGTTCTGAGTCTTCTTTTTCTTCTGTTATATTTCTGGAAAAACAAATAGAGAAGTGATTGACTTCCTTGAGGACTTGATCCATTTTTCTAGTTGTATCAGTTGGTACTCTAAGCCTTTTGAGTTTGCTGATAATTCCTTAATTTTGTTCCCATTCAATAGTAATGCTATAGCATTTGTTTCAGACTTTCTTCTTGAAGGTCTTTCTCATTTTTTTACAAAATTTACCGATAGCCTCTTGTGTTGTTGTTGCTGGAATCTTGAGGGCTTTGAGATGCTTTTCCAGGATCTTGGTCTTGTCTCTATATATAAAGCCATAGACTGTGTTATATAGGCTTTCATCCTGTTGTTTAATGTCCTGAATCTATTTCCTTGTTACTCTTTTAACTTCTGCCTGGCTCTCATCAGATAGATCTTTTGTTTTTCTGATATACTGAAGGATTTTACTTTGAGATTTGTTCCATATAATTGATTTTTCACTTTGGATCTTGGGACATTCAAAAAGATATTTCAAGGTTTCGTCTTGTAAATTGCATATTGAGCATATTGTGCTTGAATATAAGTCTGGTTTTCTTTTCTGCATCACTTGAAGAATTGGGAACTCATCATGGATTAGGTTTATCAGAAAACTCTTGTTCTTATTGGTACCAAAGGAGATATAAAAGGTATTATATAGATTAAATTGTCTTCAGAAAATTTGTCAGTCAATTTTTTTATTAGGATGTATTCATCGATCTTGAATATATTTTTGCTCCATCCAGGCTAATTCTATTTTTTTAGTGTTATATTTTTTAAGAAAATCTCTAATACTGATATCAATAGTATGTTCTTTCCAGGTTACTATTGTGAGAACTGGACCCAGATCAGATGTTTGTTAGCAAGTCAAAAGATTTTCTCTTCTGGCCTGCTTTGCTAACTTATTTGCTATATTGTTAAACTTATTGTTTTGATAGGCCTTGATCTTTTCAAGTATGAGACAAAGGTTTTTCTTTTATACTAGATCCTTGATTTGGTTTCATAGTGGCCAGTTGATTATTTTAATCCATTTCCTTATGGAAATAAACTTTTGTAACTGGATTATTCTCCATATATTAATGGCTGCAATACAATCTATATATATGGTTGCTTTTCTATTTCTAGATATTGTAAAGATTGCAGTAAGTATGGCTAGGATTTTTGCTCTTATACTGAGAGCCATAATATTGCTCTTGCTAAAAATTGATTGATTATTTTATTGTTTTCAATTTGAATCTATACAAGATCCATTTCAAGTTCATTCTCACTTTTTATACATTGCTTGTAAGATCCATCAGTAAAGAAAGTGAATTGCTTTGTATTGCTTTTAAGTTGTATTTAAGACTCTTTATTAGATCCATCATATGCTTCTCTGATTGTATGGATAGGTCTCACAACAATTATAATAAAAAAATATAATAATTCCAATAAATTAGTAATCTCATTATTAGAAATATATATTATTTTAAATAGTATTATAACTAAGATATTAAGAGTTAATATAACAACTTTTTACAGGATCAAATTCTAGTTCAGTATATCACATATCTTTAGCAACAAGATAAAGAAGTAAAAGAAAATTTTTTACAACCTTATATTGAAAATAAGTTCATGAAAATTATCATAAATTCTGAAAATTAATATAAATCAAAGCAATAGTCAATGGAAATTATTAAATAAATAAATAATAAATCAATAGTAGACAATAAAGTAATAATTAGAAATAGAAAAATTGAAATTATAAAAACTTTAAGAAACAGTCAAAAGACAATGTATTAGTGAATATAACTCTTATACTACTAAAAACAGATATATGACTTTATTAACAAGAAAAAAAAAAACTTACAAATTAGGCGCAATAATAATCAACATTTCAAAAAAACAGAAAATTAAATCAAGGTGTACCTAAATAATATTCTAAAACTTTCACAAGAAAAATAAATCTATTGAGAAAAGAGTTTATTAATAAAAATAAGTGATTGGTTTTTTAGATATAAAAGAAAGAAGGTATTATAAAATGTATAAAGAAGCAAACTAAAAAGAAAATAATTTTACTATCTAATATATAATATTTTAACTCTCTATAAGAAACAAAAAACAAAAAAAAACTTAGATAAAAAGATCTTTTAAGAATTCAAAATTAAAGAATACACCAATATCTGACATGTATTTTTGATAAATGTAAATCAGAAAGTCAATAAAAATCTTATAAAAGCCTATCTAAAAAAATATAGAGAAGTTTAAAATATTCATATTTATAAGATAAATACAAAACTATAGATAAAAGCTTATATTAAATGGCACAAATATCTTAGCCTAAATCTTGAAGCAAGTTGGATGACTCCCATTGATACAGAAATATTTAAAGCTATATTTTTTAAGTTCAAGCTTAATGACAATAAAATTAATCAAAGATTAATTAAGAGAAATGATAACTTAGCAAGATTTCTAAATACAAACAAAATTTATATCAGCTTAATAGCTAGAATATTAAATAGTATTCAAGTTAAGGCATGTTACACATCCAAAAACTTCTACACATTCAAGAAATGTAACTTTATAATAATTTGCTTTGAGACAAAAGAAGAAAGAAATAAGACATGCAAATAATATATTTTTTATAGAAACATTTCTTTTATGAAGTATTAAATCAAAAAAAACAGAATCTTAAAAGTAAAAATAAAAATACAAGATTCAGATCCAAAAGTAGAGAAGTAGATAATAAATCAATACTTTTTTACAATTAGATAATAAATCAATAGATTTTATTTCTATATCAGCAAGTTATTATAGCTTCAAAAACTAAAGATAAATCAAGTAATAAAGTAATAATAAAATAAGATGAGAAAGAAATAAAAAAGAAGAATACCTTGCAATAGGAAGCAATAAAGAATTAATTAGAAATCAGTAAAACAGTAGATATAGATTTTCTAAAGATAAAACAAAATCCAAAATAAAAAGTACATAAGATTCTTTAAAGAGTATTCTAGTCAACTTAGAAAGACTATATATTAGAATAGATACTTTATAAAAACAAACAATCTTTAAAAAATCAAGACTCAGTAATAAAAGAGCAAATTATATCTAAAGATACATTAGTCTTTAATAACAATCAAAAGAAGCCAGAGCTCAATTTTTTTTTTCCTTCTGTCAGGCTAGGTATGTGTGCTTTATTAAACATATGTATACTTTACATTAGAGAATATATCGCTAAAGCTAAGTCTTTACCTAACTCACTCATCTCTATTTAAAGAATTATTAAAACTCTAAGTGCAACTTCAGAAGTGATTTATCACTCTGTTAACTATTCAGATAAAGATCCTTACAACTGTTAACTTCATTGCCTGCAGGTCACTACTGCAGATCACTCTGCGAGGTTCTGACAGAGCAAAAAAACCAACCATTTTATTCCATACTCCACTCTTCTTGTTAGAATTTCTTAGAGGTCTTCATATTCGAGGTTTCCTTCTTCAGATAGAGACTCTTTTTTCTTCAGAAGTATACTTTTTTAACTTGAAAGACATGGAGGTCTTCTTGTTTTGTTCTCTCTACTGATTCCTTGTGATTTTTTCCACTCGATTATTTTTTCACATCTCTTGTTCCAGACTTCTTTTTGGACTTGATTACAGACTCTTCTTTGCATTTTTATTATCCATTTTCTTACTATTCTTTCTAAGTATTTACCTTGATATTTTAGATCTACCATTTCTAGAATAATATCTGCTCTTATAAGGCCAGTACAGAAACTTAACATGTCTTGGCTAGTTTTAGAAGCCTGTTCTACTACTTTAGAGATTTACTTGTCAAATTCTCCCATCTTTTCTCAGTCATTGATAATCAACCTAGGATTTTTCTCTTCAGCCTCTCTCTTTCTTTTCTTTAGTAGTTCTTTAAAGTCTTTGATAATTCCATCTATTCCTTTATTCCATACCTCATTTAGTTGGTTCTTATAGGTTGAACATTCTAGCAAATGTTCTATAGTTTCATCTTGTTGGCTACATGCAATACATCTCACTTATTTATATAGGTTCAGTCTTCTTATAGCCAACTTACTTAGTGTAGGTAGCTCGTCATTGACCAGTTTAATTAGAAAGCTTCTTTGTTGGGATTGTTTAAAAGATGTATTCCATATGTACCCATCTTTAACTCTTTCCTATACTAGGTTCCATATATGAGCCTAGTGTTCTGAAATCTGCTAACTCCATTTTTTCTCAGTTCTATTTTGTTGTGTCCACTGATAGGCTATTGTTTTATTATTAATATTCTTAATAAACTACCTAATTGAATCATCTAGAGTCATTTCTTGTCACTTGATTTCAGTAATAATTTTGTGTGAGGTGAGATCTTTCTATTTAATCAGTAGAAATTTTAGGGCTTCTTTAACTAAGGTATCTGCTTCTTCATTATAAGAATCATTTGAGTATGTTTGGACTCTTGTGAGCTTTATATCTATATTTCCCTCTTTATTAGTTCTACCATGTATACCTAGAAGGGTCAGTTTTTTTCTTTGAGTCATCTCTTGTGCATCCTTTTTGGATCTTTCTTTTCTAAAGATTTCCACTTGGAAATGTATACTTGTCTATCTGTAAAGATCTCACCATACTTTCTATTGGAACTACTAAGAGTATTGTTATAATTGCTATCAATTCCACTCTTGTAGATAAGTGCCATTTGTCTATACTTGTTTGGAACTTGCTTTCCCTTCCATCTTTACCAATCTGAATCCAAGCTGCTCTCATCTTCATTTTTTCTTTACCATGATTAATAAGTGATCCATTAGAATAGAAGATTAGCTTTTCTTTAGATTCGAGATTACATTAAAGTATAGCTATTAGATGATCTTAATATGTATCTTCTTTAATATTTTCTCTGATAATAGATTCTTCCCAGGTTTCAATGTCCATATAATTTATTCTATCGTTTTGGATTTTGAAAGGGCTTTGGTCTCTGTAAATTACTTCTTTAATCTTTTTTTCAAGTGCTGACCTGGGATAGGAGATTTTTAAATCTCATGTTCTTCTAGTGGACTTTCTTATGTTAAGGTATAGTACTATATATATCTCTTCTATTCCTCTTTCTTTAATGCAGTTACCATTTAGTGTTGTGCCTTCTGAACATCCTGAACATTTTTGTAAATTAGTTTTCTGGTCATTACTGATGCTACAACAGACAAAGTGCTCTACTATCATAACGTTTTTCTCTTTTTCTTGTCTTAATTTTTTCCAAGTTACTTGATTTCTTTTGCTTCTTATTACTATTTACAATTTTTTCTGCTTGTCTTGATTAGGTTCTATTTTGAAGTATTCAGGTTCCCATTTCATATAATTTTCTCTTCAGGATCTTATGAGCTGCTTTAGTTGTTCTTCTGAGAGATTTTTGGTTATAATTTAAAACCATTCTGGTATAGGTTCTTTGCTTGTATCTTGCAGGAGCTGAAATATTTGCCAGTCTCTTATTTTTTTAGTTTCCTGATCGATCAGCTAGTTCAGATACATCAGTTGATTGTTTTTGAGTGATGTTATGGCTTTTTTATATTCTTCTGATATAAGATATTCTCCGATTCAACTATTTCCCTTTTTCTATTCAAAGATATCTTGCCATTTCCAACTATTTCTATATCTTTAGCAATTTTAGTCACTTGAAGTGTGAAGTTGCCTTTGTCTGTTAAGTGATTTAAGGATTTGTAAATTAATAAATTTAGTTTATTAATTGATGTGATTCCTGCTGGTCTGGGATCATTTAATCTATTGCAAAGTCCTATTACTTGACTTTCTCTTTATAACATCCAGATACTTTTCAAATTATGAATCTTTGGATATTGAATTACACTGTTGAACATAGATCTGCACAAATCACTCTTATTCTTGAAAAGTTTTCTATATGCTGTTGTCAGGATGTTACATATTTTCTAGGACAATATACTATGTTGCATTCTGAATTCTATTCTAGGTATTAATATTCTATTTAGAATATAGAAAGCTTGTTTATTCATTATCTTCTTATATTTAAGGGCTCTCATAATTATATTGATTTCTTTAAGCACTCATTCTTTAAGTTCTATTGCTGTTTTTTGATTACCCATCCAAATCCATAAGAATCTAGCCTGTTCTATTCTATCAAGCTCTTTGATTACTTCTTCTTCAGTATCTGCTTTTACCTCTTCTAAATAGCAATTATAATTGTTAATAGTAACCAGGACTGATTTGTTGCTATTTATTTAAGAATCATTGGTTTGTAGAAGATTCTTGCAGTTTTCAGAATCATTTCCATATCTTTCTTAGATATTGCTATCCACATTGTATCATCCATAAAGGCTATAGCTGCATGTCTTGATTCTAGCCTTCTTGTAGTCTGTTTTTTAAGATCAGGGTTCCATGTAATTGATATTTTGTATCCTATTTATATATCATTCTGGATTTTGCAAAGGAAAGGATCATAGAAAATTCTCCAAAGTAGAGGTGAGATGGTTTCCATTTGATCAATTCCATCTCAGCTACTATTGATTCTGTAAGAGCATTTTCAAATATAATATAGAATTCTCTATTTTTAAAAAGACTCATTATGATCTTTATGAAGCTTTTTAGAGCTTTAATTCTTTTCATTGCTTTTATCAGCATGTCTAGATTAATTGTATCATATGTTTTTGCAGTATCGTGAAAAAGTATCCACAGTTCTTTTTTGTTTTCTCTGGCATTTTCACAAATGTTGTTGAGAATTTGAATTGGTTCTACTGTACTTTTTCTTGACAACCCTGCATAGTTTGAACCTTTGAAAATATTATTAGTTTTACAAATATTCCCCATTCTATTAATAAGGATTTTGGTGAAACACTTTCTTATAACTTCTAGTAAAATGATAGGTTTGGTATTCGAGAGTTTACAACCCAAGGTTTCGGTTTGGCTATAGAATATATATGACTTTGTTTCCATTGTTTCAAAGTGACTTCTTATCTTAAGAAGTTATTTAACATTCTTCTCGAGAAATTTTTTCTCTCTTGGCTCAATCTTTTCAGCATTTCGTAACTGATTTGAGATTTTTCTGGAGCTTTGTTGTTGAAAAGTGTTCTCAGCATTTCACTTAATTCTTTCTGTGAGATTGATTCAAGTAGTTTGATATATCAAGCTGTTTAGATATATTCTCTTTTCTTGTACTCTTCTTTCTACTCTTCTAGTAAACTGTTGTAGCTAGCGTTTCTTTTTCTGAAGGCCTCATAGTGATACTATCTTATTTCTTCCACTATTTTATCTTTTTGTATTATGATATATTCATTATCCCTCTGTTTAATCTTAATCCTATTTAATACTATTTTACTTTTTGTTCAGTTGGTTAGGAAGCTAACCATCCATCTCTGATTGTTTCTCAAATTATCACATTTCTGTTTCAGAGCAGTTTTAATACTATCTCCTGTTTTTTTGACTTCCAATCTTTGACATATAAATTTGAGACCTTTTATTGTATCTTGAATATCTTTTTTCAAGGATTTTCATGACATATTAGAGATACTATACTGAGCGCAATAATTTTCGATTTGATGATTTGGATTGTGGGTCCTATTATATTTTTCTATAGCTAAGCTAAGGGCCTGTAGCTTATCTATTTCTTTTGATGTTTCTGTTTTGTTGTAAAGTCCTTTAAGTTATAGCACTTTTCTATAGTTGATAAATTCGGCACTATATTCATAATGCTTTTCTTCTGGCTGGATTGTTTTCTTTGTTGTCAGTTTGTTGAAGACTGCTTTACATAGCAGTTTCTCAAAGGTTTCCCACAGTTTGTTTGCCTGATCCTTTTTTTCATCTTGATTGGGTTCTTCTTAAAGCAGAGGTTCTAATGATGTTTTAAATTTGTAGTCTACACTTTCCTGAAAGGCTTGCCATTGTACCAAAGATGTTTCCTTTATACCAATTCTCTTTAATGTATTTGTAGATAGTTTTGGGATTTTGCTTCTTGTAAAAAGATCTTTGTCATGTAGTATTATTAGAAGCATGATGTGGTCACTCCCCGTAATATCTTCCATGTCTTGATTATCGAATCGAAGTAGTGAATAATTTGTTAGACTAAAAGAGATTCAAATATAGTCTATTCTACTATTACTTGTTAGGTTTTTTCTTGTTGGAGTTTTCTCTTTGCCTTCCCATGTAGCTTGTATATCTATAAAGTCCCATTCATCAAGAAAATTGAATAATGGAATTTCAGATCACCATGATGATCTGAAGCTTGCTTTTGAAAAGGACTTTCTATCCTTCAATGGGTTATAGACTGCATTAAAGTCTCCCATCACTATTGTATAAAAGCCTTGTTCATGTTTTGTTTTAATGAGATTGGTTATCTTATTTTGCATCATATTACATTTTGGTTTATCGGAAAGAATATAGATCTGTATGATACAGGCTTTTTTTCTTTCCATGAGCATGTTTACAGCAATAATGTATTATTCTTTTTTTTCTACTGATGCAACCTTTTTTTTCAAATCTCTTCTGATTAAGAGACTAATTCCTGCACCAAATGGTATATCTTTGTTGGTATTATAAAAGTGTTTATAGTCTTTCTAATTGTTGAATGCCCACTGTGTATTGACTTGTATTAGTTTTGTTTTGCATAATCACAATATGCCTATTCCTTGTTCTAGCATCTCTTCAATCAAGTTTTGTTATTTTGTTATATCTGTGATCCCTCTGACATTATGTGTGCCAATTCTGATCACCTTTTTATCTATATCATCTTCTTCCTGGATTTTCTTAAATAGTTTGTGTCTACTATTGTTGTTTAGAAAATCTTTTCACTCATCTTGTAAAAATATTAAGATATCTAAATACCCTATTTCTTATCATTCATTATTGTTTGTTAAAGTTCGTTTATTGCCCATATTTATAGTTTTTGATGAGGAGGCAATAGGCTCTTGCTTCTCTTAATTGCTATCAAGGACTGATGTGCCTTTAGAAGTGGTTTGCTCCTTTATTACTTAGTCTAGATCTTCTGAAGACTATTTGTCTCTCTAAAGTATCTATTCTAGCATATAGTCTTTCAAGATTGGCTAAAATACTTTTAAAGATGTCTTGAGGGCTTTCTATTTCAGATCTTCCTTCATCTTTCAGGAGACTATTTCTATTGTTTCGTTGATTTCTAATTGGTTCTCTATTGCTTCCTGTTGCAAAGTGTTCTCTTCTTTTATTCTTTTCTCATTCTGTTCTATTGTTACTTGTATATCTGATTTGTCTTTGGTTTCTAAAACTAAGATAACTTGGTGAAGTAGAAATAGAGTTGATTGATTCATTATTTATTTGTATGTCCAGTGTTGATTCATTATCTACTTTTGTGCTTCTAGACCTAAATTTTGTATTTTTATTTTTATTTATAAGATTTTGTCTTTCTGTTTTGAACATATGTTTGATATTCCAAGAGAGGCGAAGTCCCTGTAGAAAAATATGCTGTTTGCATGTCTTATCTCTTTCTTCTTTCATATAGAAGCAGACTACTGTAAAGTTATACTTCTTGAAGGTATAAGAATCTTTAGGTATATAACATGCCTTAGGTTGAGTACCATTCAATGCTCTGGCTATCAGGCTAGTGTAGGTTTTGTTAGTACACAGGAGTCTTGCTGAATTATCATTTCTCTCAATTAATATCTGATTGATTTTATTATTGCTGAGCTCAGATTTAGAGAATATAGCTCTTGACATTTCTGTACTGATTGGAGTCATCCAGATTGCTTTAAGATCTAAGCTAAGATATTTGTGCCATTTGATATATATCTTTACCCATGGTTTTGTGTTTACCTCATAGATATAAACATTTTAAACTTCTCCACATCTTTTTAAATGTGCCTTTATAAGGTTCTTATTGACTTTTTGATTCACATCTATTAGACATACGTGCCAGACCTCAGTATTTTCTTTTGCTTTAAGTTCTTGAAAGACTTTTTTATCTAAGTTTCTTTCTGTTTTCTGTTTCTTGAGGGTAGTCAAGGGTGTTATATGTTGAATTGCGAAGTTATCTTCTTTTCGGTTAACTTCTTCTATATATCTTGTAATATCTTTTTCTTCTTGTATTCAAAAGACTATGCACTCATTTCTATTAATGAATTTTTTTCTCAAAAGGCTTCTTTTTTCATGTGGAAGCTTGAGGATGTTGCTTAAGTATACTTTGGTTTCATCTTCTGTTTCTCCTGAAATATTGACTACTATTGCTCCTAATCTATAGGTTTCTTTTTTTTTTATGAAATATGGATTTATTGATGATACCATGTCTCTATTCCTAGTAGTATAAGAGTTGTGTTCACTAATACATTGTATTTTGACTGTTTCTTGGAGTTCCTGTAATTAAAGCTCTTCTGTTTCTTGTACACATATCATTATTACTTCATTATCTACTTGTTCAATGATCTCCATTGGTTATCATTTTGGTTTTACATGGTTTACAGAATTTTTGATAATTTCTATGAATTTGTCTTCAATATAGGATTTAAGAGATCTTCTTTTATTCCTTTACCTTGTTGCCAGAGGTATGAGATATACTGCATTAGAATTTTTTTCTTGTGAAAAGTTGTCACCTCAACTCCTAATATCTTAGCTATAATGCTATCTAAAATCATATGTGTTTCTGATGATGCAGCTATTGATCCATTGAGTTCACTATCTTTTGGTTGTAGTAATTGTTGTGAAGCCTATAAGGTAGGATGTTCATCATGTTTTCTTGAGAGATTGATTAGGATATTTACTATATTCTCTTCTCTCTTGTTAACTATTTGTAATATACATTGTGTTCTATTCATTTTTATAGGCTCACGTCTATTGCTAAATTATGTGAATGCTTATTTGTATTTATCCTTAATCTATTTTTAAATTGCAGATAAACCTTTCTGTGATTGTTATTGTTTATGTATTTCGATTAGGTAATACAGATAAACCTTGTTTGTTGTTTTGATGTATTTATTTGTTTATATTGGTGATTCAATTCTATTTTGAGAGTTGTTGTCATGCTTGTGTGAAGTGTTAATCGACTTGTTTAGATAACAAGTTGTATGTATACGTATGTATTTTGCTTGTCACTTTTATATATATATGTGTTTTGCTTGTCAGTTTTTATGTGTTTGTGTTCGTATGATAAGCTAAGAGATAGATATGCTATTTATATGTATATGTACATTTAAACTGTCTTGTTTTTAGGGAGCTTTAATATCCTTCTGGACCTTTAAGTAACTGGAGCAACTTGATTTATCAAGTGGGCTTAGTTGGTTTTTGGGTTTCTTACAGTATCAAGAAAGGTGTTAACCTGCACTGGTCTAGCTGTGAGCTGAGTGAAGTTGATATTGGCTTCCTTTTTTTGACTGTGAATCAGTTTACAGGTCTTTTTTTTTTCTCCTAAAATTTTTTTAAGAAAAAGAAGTACAAGAAAGTTAATAAAGTAGTGTATATCTCTTTTCTTGATGTTTCTGTGTTACTTGTTGTATGTATGTTGTAAATACTTGATAGTTTGGTTTAAAGAATATGTTGTTTTTCCTTGTATGTTTGAACTAGTTCACTTTTTTTAAGAAAATTATCAAAAAAGAAAATTTTTGAAAAAAATGAGAATTTGCAGAAAGAGTTTTTTTTTATTTTAAGTTAATGTTTCTTTATTTGAAAGCTTTTTTATAATAGTTTTTAATTATATTTTGGATAGTTTAAAAATTAGTAACTATATACCTTATTTTTTCTTAAGTTTTTTCTAATTTAGAATTGAAATTAATATTTGTTTTTTATTGATTTTAAGATCTTTACATTTATTCTTTAAAGCCTGTTAATTTGGTTTTTGATATAAAAATTTTTCTTTTTCTTATATATTATTCTAAAAGTATACTCTATTTTAGCAATATTTACCAGTTATTCTAAGATTTTTTCTTGTGTCTGAAGAGAGACTAGTTTTTTATTGAGAGATTTGCAGAGACCTTATAGGTTTTTGATAATCTTTTTTATATTTTTTAATATTATTAAGTTCTAGTTTACTTATAGTTTCTTCAAGAGAGAATGAATTTTGTTGACTTTCTTATAGGCTTTAAATCTTCTTTTAAAATTGCTATTTTTGATTTGGTCTTTTTCTTTTTATTAAATATAAAATAGATTTTTTTCTTTTTGAAATATTTATTGTTGTTTTAAGTTTATTTCAAGTATTTTCAAGTCTTGAAAAATTGTCTTCTATATTTTGTTTTAAAACTTATATTCTATTTAGAATTTGAATTTTTCTTATTGTTCTGCTATAGTATTTTTTTTTCTTTTACTTTATATTACTTTTGAGTTAAATTTTTAAATAAGTTGTTTGTTATTATTCTTAATAGTAATAAAATATGATCACTACCTGATAATATTTTCACAAAAATATTTTTAATATTATATATATTGTTAGATTGATTTTTGATAACACTCAAATATAATTAATTTTGTTATAAGATACAGTATATTGTTTGTTTATATGAAAGTACTATTATTTTCTTTCCAAAAACTTTAGATATCTATAGAATTCCAGTCTTCTAAAATGTTAAAAAAAAATCTATTTCAGCTTTTCTATATCTTGAAATTTTTTTATTTGTAAGTAGTCAATTTGTAATTGAATAGATAACTATATTAAAGTTTTTTATAATTTTAAGTACATTTTCTATTAATCTAGAATTTTGTTTTTAAATAACTATTGTAACCATTTATTTTTATTTCTTTTTGATGTTATATAGATTTGATATATATAAAGCTTGTATTATATTAATAAGAAGTTGACTCCTATAATATAGCTTTCTATTCTTTTAATAGATTTTAGCTTTTTTTTAATATTTTTATTAATTAGAAGGCTTACTTTAGATTTTTTAGATTTCTTATTATTGTTATTATGAAAAAATTTGCATATTTGTTATGTGTTAAAAGTAAAATCTACTATTTCTTTTATTAATTTGATTTTATTAATATCTAGAATATTAATATCAAGTTCTTTTATAAGTTTGTATAATCTTTATTAATCTATATTAATATTAATATCTTTAATATTATATATATTAATTGAGATAGTCTTAATTGATATAGAGTTTTCAATAGTATATTTATTATATAATATATATCTTTTTCTAATTTGTTAATAAAATTCTTTTTGCTTATATTAATGAGTATTTATTAAGTGATATTTTATATATAATATTAAAAGAAATTATATTGATATTTATTAGTATCTTTGTTATTATATTTCTTCTCCAGAATAAGTTTGATTCTTCTTGTAGTTCTAATACTCTTTTGATATACTTTGATTGGATTGATACAATCTTTAAAAGTAATTGTTTCAATATATTCTTTTTATTCTATTTTGACTATATATTTTTTTTCAATTAGATTTATTTTACTATTTAGCTATCTGAGATTATTGAGAAATGGATCTTGATTACTTTCATTCTTTAGAAAGAAGCTATTTAATCTATTGTATATTTTTTCTTATTATAGCAATTGATTGGTTTTCTATTACTGTTAATAACAAAGCTTTTGAAGTTTTTTGTTACCTTAAAGATATATTTATTGTCTTGAAAATTATATCTTTTTCTTTTTTTCTCTAAGGATATTTCTTTATTTATATCAGATTCTATTTCTGATTCTTTCTCAGATGTTATTAATAATGGGTCCTTAAATTATTTAATATATAAAATTTTATAGATTACTTATGTTCTTTTTTGAGGAACAAAATTTATAGCACTTTACTTTAATAGGAACAAAAGTTCGGAAATACTATAAATCAATGATTTGGATAATAAAAAACAATTGTAAATAGTTGTTTTATAATTATTAATTTAAAAATTTTAATGTTTATTAATAAGAAACATTTGACTTTTGTCCTTGTTTTTTTCTTTAGAGATCTATCTTTAAATGTTATATATCAATTGATTCTTATATTGCTTCTAATATTAGTTTGATCTAATTGTTTTAAGTAAAATCTAATATAAGTTATTTTATAATAAGTATATTCTTTATTATTACTAATATTTTTTATTTAATCTATTTCTTTATAACATATTTCTTTTTTGAAATACTTTTTAACAGTTTAATTAAAATTGTAATCATGAATAAATATATATTGTTTTAAGACTTTGTATAAGTCTTTTGCTATTATAGACCTACGGGTTCATAGTGCAGTGGTTAGCACTTCGTAGGTCTGATCATAAGATACAGGTTCAAATCCTCCAGATGGCAATATCTGAAGTTGATAAAAATCTACATCCGTTGGCCTAACCATATCTAACTGACGTTTCCAAATATAGCTATTTGTCCTAAGGAATTATCAGGGAAGAATACCTGTTGATAAGTAGTAC
>CAJVPT010002832.1:0-16612 GCA_910592055.1 Acaulospora colombiana
CTTGTTGAAAGCTAAGATTAGATCTGTAAATCTAGCAATCAGTAAAAAAACTATGACTGAGAAATATGCTAGATATATTATCAATAGAGTTTTGATTCCCCGGATAGAATACCGTACATAACATACATATATTGGAGAAAAAGTATGCAACGAGTTTACAGTAATGTATAGGAAAACTTTCAAGAATAAAGCCTTTATATATAGTATAATACCAAATATTTGTATTCATAATAAAAAGATATTAAGCCTCAAGAGTATATAGGAAATCCAACTTGAAAGTCATATAACCTCTTTCTTTTGTCTGTTGAACAACCCTAAAAATCCAGGAATAGTAATAATTATTCATTTTAAATAGAATCAGTTGAAACATTGGGAGCCTAAAAATATCTTGAAATATCCAACAGAAGCTGCTTTTTTAGAAAAAGGTAATTTTGCTGTTACCACTCTGGTTCTTGCTAATAAACTTCAAATCACATATCAAAGTTGGAGATGAAAAAACCTTTTCCAAGTCAAAAGGGTGGTCTACTTTCTATTAAGTCAATTCTTGAGGAGTGCGATTATAAAAAGGTTATAGCATCCTTGAAAAAATACAATATAATGTTCTTGGATCAATTAGTTAACTCAACTACAGGAACAATTAGAGAATGGGGGCAGATTAAATATTTTTTGAAATAGAAAAGATCATATTCCCAGATAGTATAAGCAAGTTGTTTCTCAGGTTACAGAAAAATAGAATTTGCTCAGAAGCTCACTCAGAAATTTAGAATAGTATAATTATGAAATCCAAATAGAATAATTATCAAATACACTGGACAAAAGGAAGACTTACTGGAGAATCACTATCAATCTATCGAAAAATATGATAGGGAAAGTTAAGAAAGCTCAAGGAAATATAATATTCATTTCATACCAATTCAGTTATAATAGTACTGATAATTTGATCCTATATCATTAGATCTATTCAAACCAATAACAATAGTTTCATCTTTGGAAATATATCTCCTATCTCAACTTAACAAGTCTAAAAGTATATGGATAAGAAAATCACTATTGCTTCTAGGTAACCCAACAGATTGAATATTTGATAACTCAAAACAATATAGACCTGATACTTGGAATTTAACAACAACATATAAAGAAGTAATAATAAAAAACTGACATATTTCATTAATAAAGTAAGCCATTGGCTTAAAAAAATATATTACAGAACTTACTAATGCAGTTAGATTTAATCTAAACAATGGATATAAAAACTTTACTTTTTATATCAATGGGTCCTTTAAAAAGAAACAGGTAATATTGAAACAAAGTGTCAGATGGGTTTCGCTTGAACTTAGACTCAAAACAATACCATCGCCAATCAATTTTCAGCAGGAGGACTATTATAGCCTTCAACAGCAAGAGTGAAAATACTAGCAATATTGATAGTACTTTATACTTTACCTCATGATACTATTATTACTATCTTTACTGATTGCAAAGTAGCTATTAAAATATGGAATACTATATAATTACAACTATTTATGTCATTTAGAAAATGAATTAAAATAGTTAACTGGCTACTTTGGACAAGAATAAAAAATATAGTTAAAAAAAAAATCTTACTTTAACACTAGAAAAAATCTATGCATATAAAGAAAACTATTTTAACAATATGGCAAATACACTAGCAAAATTAACTAGAAAAGAAAATCCAATAGAATAGCAGCACACATCAGAAAATGGGTGCAATCTTCTCTATAGCTATATGGAAAGGCCTGATCATTGATATCGGTATCTGGGAATTCATTAATGGATAGAATTATAGAAAGATTAGTCTTGACTGGAGTAATTAAAGATGGATTCAGAATATATGAAGTAAAGAGGAAATCAAGATAAACTGGACAGTTTTTTGAAGCTAGTTTAATATTCATCATAAATTGTATACATCTTTTAAAAATAACAAGAACAAAAGCTTTTTGATGAATCTTACTCACGATGAACTTCCAATATTATAGATACTTACGAAGCAAAAATTAAAAGTTTAAAAATCAATCACTTGTATTAGGTATGAAACTTATGAAGAAACAACTGATCACTTATTCTTGTGTTTAGCAACAAGCTTCGAAAGATTAGACATTTGGAAAGAAGCAAGTAGAAAGTTGGTCCAATATATTACTGATCAAGTAGAGGTTAAAGACGAAGATCAAGAAGCTATACTTCAAGTAGTTAATATGTGACTCAATGAAATACAGCAATAGGAGTAGAGTCTTTTTAAAATAATATATGGTATATATATATAAAGACAAAATGAAAGATATTGAAGACTTCCTCAAACTATATTACAAGATAAAGCCACCTATCATAAAGAAAGCTATAGGAAGATTATGTCAATGAATATGAAAGAATTTCAAGAAAAAGATCTGGAATGAATGCTGCAAAGTGACAATTGAATAGAAAAAAATCTTGGGTATTGATAGGAGATCTAAACAACACCGAGTTCCAAAAAACAAGCTTAAAAACACAAAAAATCCAGAAGAAGATAATAGTCCTTTAATAAACAAGATATTACATAAAGAACAATCCCAAGGTATAAACCTCAAGGAGATTATTGAAAAATGGATAGTTAAAGGGGAAACACGGTTAGGTATTTGATCTGGCATTTAAAATTTTGGATGATTTATAGTGATGATTTGTAAGTAATGAACTTGATAGCTAAAGGATAATCCAAGTTTATTAAGAGAACAAAATATCATCTCCTAAGTTGCATCTAGAGAAGTTAAACTTCTAAGACAGGTGAGCTGTCATGTGAAAATCTTTGAAATTGTATAATATTTTAAATATACAATAAAGATAAGCCATGTCAACCTGACGGCGGATTAAAAAAAAAAAAAGATTTAAAAATTAACAAAGTTGAAATTTATAATAAAAACATAATAAATGGACTCAAATTTTTAAAAATAATCATAAAATTTTATAAATTATACATATTTCTTTTTGAAAAATAAAATTTATAACAATTTATTTTAATATAAACAAAACTAGAATCAATAATATTTGAAATAATTTATAATGCAATTTACAGTATTATTTGCATATACCGTATTGTACATACAGTATATAATATTATATAATTATTTATTGTTTTTATTACTTACGACGAGTTTGTTAGACTTGATGAATAGTTTAGCTGTAGTATGTATCATGCTGCTCGAATGAATATTCGATTAATTAATAAACTTTAGTCTGACCTGGCTACGGGTATTGCAAAAATAAGAATAGATTAAAAAATTTTTTGATTTGCAAATTATATTATTACCCGCCGTCTGGCTGGATATTAATTAATAACCTATAGTCAAATTTAGTTAGGTCAGGTTGGTAAATTAAAGATTGTCGGTAAGCACGCTAGGACTAGATGAGTGTAAAATCAAACAAATGTCTTTCATAATATGAGTCTTATTTACACCATAAATTCTTTAACCTAAGAGTATTACTCATAAGTAATTTATTTATAATATATAGATGTAATATACTTTCCTTTAATTTTCTCTATTTTTTTTTGAAGAATTGGTCTTCGGTAGTCGAATCGGCAAATCTAAAATTACGCATAGATAAATAATCCGTAGTTCCGTCAAAGAAAGCAATGGAGATGTTTTTTTAGTTTTATAATGTTTTTTATAATATGGGAGAGTCTAACTCAAATAGAGTAATTCTAAATATAGTGTTATTTTAAAGAAAACAGTAAGGTAAGATATCAAGACTTGACTTGCCTTTGAAAAGTTATAAGAACAACTTTGGTAATAAAATTCAAACTGCCTTATTTTTCACTAACAAAAAAAAAAAAAAAAAAAGAAAAATCAAAGCAAAGCAAAAAAAGAAAGCCACATAATGACTTCTCTTCTTTCTCGTCCTCTCGGTACGCTTTGTTTTCAATGCGCACAAATCGTGTAAAAGAATTTTTGCTAATTTCTAAATTATATCGATTTCATGCACAGACTTGCTTTATTTCGTTTATTTTGTCTTGCACATTTTTCCATCACTCTTGTTCGACTCATTTCTCGTTTGCCCGGAATCATTGGCACCCGAATTTTTGGCATCTCTTAACCAGTATTATAAAGAAAACTACAATGATCCACTGTTCTTGAAGTGTCCAACGTGGTTTCTCGCCGGCGTTTACGCTGAACTTTTTTTTCAACTCCCATTTTTTGGGTATGCAGCGTATGGATTGTGGAAAGGTAAATTAACTTCATCCCTCTGCGCTGTACATTATAGACGCGACTCTTAAATCCACTTCTCTTATTGCATATTTACGAATGAATGTAGACAGCCCAAATATCCGACTTCCGCTGTTAGTTTATGCAACCCATGTATCAACCTTGGCCTACGTTTGTATTGTTAGCCTTAATTTTGAAAATCACGAAGGACTCGAGAACCATCAAAGAAACCTTTTGTCTCTCATCTATTCTCCTTACTTATTTATACCCCTCATTATTCTGTTTGATTCGTTCTCAAGAATCAGATCAACCAAATCGTTCATTAGTTTAAAGAAAAAGAAGAAAAGGAATTAATGGAATTACATACACACACGTTATTCACTTATTCACTTTGAATATATGTATCATTTAGATGGTAAAAAAAAAGCACTAGAGTGATTGTCATTAGCCATGCAATATGTAGTAATAAATGAATTTAAGTTACAGTATAATAGAGATGATAGAAAGTTTTTCACAATTCAACTTTTCTCGTTTGATTTCCCGCGTGCGATGATTTTGCTTTTGATATACAGTACATGAAGAAAGGAATTCATTTGATGTTTCCCATTACTCTTTAATCAAACAACATTCTTCCCGTCCATCCGATAAATTTGTGTAGTACATAAACCGATCACAATTTAGATTGCAACATACCAATGACACCGCAAGCGAGACGGGCGCCAGCGTTACCGGTTGTGCGGGAATCTTTATGCCCGCCCTTTCCCAAGTCATCCACATCTGCATGGACGATTACGGATCGACTATTTATTTTATTTTTTTCAAGTGAAATTTACAATAAACCCCTGTCAGACAAAATTTATGAGAATTCTCAAAGCTTACCCGACCACAGAGTATGGTCCAAATAGCGTGATCTTTTTGTCAGTGATATGGGTTTTTACTGTACCGCTCGTTGAAGCCGTAACATTACCCAAGTCGCCGGCGTGTCGATTTTCGTCACCGGGAGCTCCATGTTGCTTATTAAAAGGGTTGTAATGCCCTCCGGCAGATATGCATCCATTGGAATTATCACCAAATTCACTAATCATTCGTTAGAATTATCATAATTCACTTAACGAGAACTTCCTCACATAATTCATTAAAATCTTGAGGGGGATGCTCACTGAATATGAAAGCCGTGCTCGCCTGGTTTCAGTCCTTTAATGTTTATGTCAATATGCGTAGGCGCGTGTTCGTTTTCTTGCGTGAATATGACGACGCCACTAACAGCGATAGTTGGATTGTCTCCGTGGAGAATTGCAATCGCCTTAATGGTCATCTTGATGTGCGATAATGTGTTTCCAAACTTACGCCTATTATATAGACGTTTCATTGTCACGTGATTAAAGATAGGCTATAAATAGTAGGCATCTCAGATCGATCGCACACACACACACACACTAATCATGAAAGAGCAAGTTGCCGAAACGGCTCCACGACGAATGTAGGTTCCTAAAATAGATCATTCTTTAGATACGAGGTGATTTCTAAGCTCCCTTTACTTCCTCAGTAAATATATCCATTTTGGCGTACTTTCTCCCCAGGAGATCGTAAAAAATTCACAACTCGCGGTCACGCACCGCGACCTTTTTAATGAAAATCGTGCCCCGATGGAAAATGGGGTCCTCGATACACGATTGGTTTGTTGGATTCTGAATGTGGGCGAGAAATGTTTCCTCTCAATATTCGCCGACACGCTTTTTTTTTTTTTATATTTTCCCAGGGTACCTCTGACCACGACATTTTGTGTGAAACCTGTGGGGAGAAAATGGCACAATGTATCGGCCATTTCGGCTATATTAAATTAATACTGCCGGTATTTCACATCGGGTACTTCAAGGCCGTCATCAACATGCTGCAAAACATTTGCAAGGTAAACCTCATTAAAGACATTCTCAATTGTGGTCAACTTATTTGATAAATACCTCAATTAATATATCCTTTAAGTTACTTCATCGTGTCATGAATAATAGACCTGTAGTCGCGTTTTATTAGAGGAGGTCGATAGGAGAACGTTCCTCAAGCGGCTGAGAAGTTCAAAAGAACCATCTGCGCGTGCAAAAATTGAAAAGGCCATAAATGCCGCATGCAAGAAAGTGGTCGATTGCCCTTATTGCAAAGGAATCAATGGATCGGTGAAAAAGGTTGGAGCGATTAAAATAGTACACGAAAAATATAAGCCCAAGAAAGCGCAGGAAGAGCATGAGAAATTCAAGAGCACGTTTGCAAATGCTGTTGAGGCTAGCCCGGAATTGAAGTCACATCTACACAAAGCACAAGAAGATTTGAATGCCATGAAAGTGCTCGAACTATTCAAGAAAATATCTGACGAGGTATATTCACAAAGAAAAAGATGGTTTTGCTTGGTTTTCTCCTTATAATAACGAGTACCTGACCGACATTAATATCAAGGATTGCGAGTTACTTGGATTGGATCCACAAAATGCGCGACCAGAACTTTTCATATGGCAGCGCATTCCTGTACCTCCTGTGGCAATTCGTCCGTCAATTGCGCAGGATAACGCGAGGTTTGCATCGGGTTATACTAGCACCAATTATTATTATGATTATTCACTTTTTATTTTTATTTTATTTTATTTTATATTTTCAGTACTGAGGATGATTTGACTGTGAAATTATCAGAGATTGTTCAAACAAATACAAACATAACGGCGGCTCTAAACAAAGGCGTCACAATATCACAGCTAATGGTATTCTCACTATCTTTTTCTTCTTAAATAAATACTCCAAATTATCGCTAACGTTTCTATTATATGCTGAATAAAAAAAGGAACAGTGGGATTACTTACAGCTAACAGTCGCAATGTACATCAATAGTGAACTTCCAGGCGTAGGAAACATGGCTGTAGGTTTTATGCTTGGATCGAGTCATCGGATCCGCTCTTGTGGGATTAACTCGATTATTTCTCTTTAGGGAGTTAAACCTAGTAGAGGGTTGTGTCAGCGGCTAAAAGGAAAGCAGGGTAGATTTCGTGGAAATTTGTCCGGAAAGCGTGTTGATTTTTCAGGTCGTACCGTAATTTCGCCAGACCCGAATCTTCGGATTGATGAGGTAATATTTAACCTGTTGATAAATAAATAAATAAATATATATATTTTTAGATTTCCGAACAACTTAATAGATCTTGATATTGATGAATATAAGGTTGCCGTTCCGGAATTGGTCTCAAAGATACTGACGTATCCGGAAAGAGCGTTCGCACATAATATTGATAAATTGCGTCGGTGCATAATGAATGGTTCGGATATACATCCAGGTGCAAATTTTGTCATGAACAAGGGGGGAGGAAAAAGGTAGCGGGTTGTGATTCAAATTTTTTTCAAGATGCACAGGATTGGAATGTTTTGTTGAAGCCGTTAACAATTTAATTTCAAATTAGATACCTCAAGTACGCTGATCAATCCTCGAGAGACGCGTGTGCCGCCGAACTGCAAATTGGGGATGTGGTGGAACGACATTTAAGCGACGGAGATGTCGTTCTATTCAACAGGCAACCCTCTCTCCACAAACTCAGTATAATGGCGCATTATGTAATGAATTTTAGTGAGTCAATAAGATAATGTCAAACAAGGATTTTTATCTAAATTTTTTCCTTTGCCGTCTTTCGACAGGTTCGCGTTAAACCGGGACGTACCTTTCGTTTCAATGAATGTGTATGCACACCTTATAATGCTGATTTTGACGGTGACGAGATGAACCTCCACGTTCCTCAAACCGAAGAAGCACGCGTTGAAGCGATAGAATTAATGGGCGTCAAAAACAATTTGGTGACCCCCAGGAATGGAGATCCAATAATAGCGGCCATTCAGGACTTTATCACCTCTTCTTATTTGATTACCAGGAAAGACGTTTTCTACAATCGTGCGCAATTCACCCAAATTTGCGCATATATGGCAGATGCTGACCTACATATCGATATTCCTCCACCGGCTATTGTCGCACCGGTGAAGATGTGGACTGGAAAACAGATTTTTAATGTGTTAATGCGCCCTAATAAGGGTTCGGTCGTTTTGGTGAATCTTGAGAGCAAGGGGAGATCCTTTGAAAAGAAGGAAGGAAGGACGCCCGACATGTGTCCAAACGATGGTTATGTTGTTATACGAAATAGTGAGATTATGTGTGGCGTTATTGACAAGTCATTGGTGGGTGATGGAAATAAACATTCACTATTCTACACTATTCTCCGCGATTATGGTGCAATGGAAGCGGCCAACGCGATGAACCGCCTGTCGAAATTGTGTTCACGGTGGTTGGGTAATCTTTCACTTGCGTAATAGTTCGTGTTTATTCGTTATTCCGTCAAAATGTCAATTTTTCTTTACTTGCGATGGCTTGATTTTAAAAAGCAAACCGCGGTTTTTCAATTGGCATAAGCGACGTACAGTTGGGAGAAGTATTGAGAGAAAAAAAGGATCACCTCATTGCGAAAGCCAACAAATCTTGTGATGAGCTCATCGAGCGATCAAAAGCTGGTTTATTGGAGAATCAACCTGGATGCAACGAGGAACAAACATTGGAGGCAAGTCTTCCATTATGATCGAATTTCGATGTCTGTTGTGACAACCATTCATATCCTAAATCTTTATTAGGCCAATATATCCGGAATTTTATCAAAAGTCCGTGACGACGCAGGGCAAATTTGCATGACCGAACTGGATAGACACAATGCACCCCTAATAATGGCTACATGTGGTTCGAAAGGTATGGACTAAGATCTCACTCACTTGGACCTTTGAATGCAAACAATATTGCACGTTACTTACCTTTCTCCTCTATCAATCAAAACGTCCAGGGTCAAAGATTAATGTATCCCAGATGGTTGCGTGTGTCGGACAACAAATTATTAGCGGTAGTCGTATTCCTGATGGATTTCAGGATCGTTCTTTACCGCATTTTCCGAAACACTGTGAGTAACGTTAATTAGTAAATCACCTTTTTTTTTTTTCGGTTTATCATAAGACATTTTTTTTTTAGCGAAAACACCGGCCGCTAGAGGATTCGTCAGAAATAGCTTTTACAGCGGTCTGTCGCCTACCGAATTTCTTTTCCACGCTATCTCCGGTCGTGAGGGTCTCGTGGACACTGCTGTAAAAACTGCTGAAACAGGTTATATGCAAAGAAAGCTCATGAAGGTATCTTCCATTGTTCATATTGAACCTGTTTCATATCACCTTGCTCGGCTCCTGACGCATCTTTAGGCTTTAGAGGATCTCGTAATACATTATGATATGTCTGTAAGAAATTCTTCTGGTGGTCTTGTCCAATTTTACTACGGTGATGATGGTCTAGATCCCGCGTATCTCGAGGATGAGGTTCTTCCGGTCGATCTTAAACGCAATTTACAACACGTTATTGTGGGTTTTCTTTTCTTTTCTTACGTCTCTATACGCGTTTGGTTCTCGGTCACATTAATAACCATTTTCTCGATTTTGAAGAGCGTGATACCGCGAGGTAATGATCGAGCACTTTTCCCATACGAAATTAAAGAAATCACAAAACGAGTGTTTGGTGACGAGAAGTTTAGCAAATCCTGCACTCCTTCATACATGGATTCTTTAAATAGCTTTATCCAAAAGGAGTTGATCGAAAAACTTGCGTCAATACGGGATTCATATTCCTTAATGAGGGCTGAGGAGAGGCCTATGGAAGAATACGGTGACGTTGATATTGACCATGAAACTTTGGGTTTTGGTATGCTCTTTAATCAACCTCATGTAAATTTATTACGAAGATTTATTTAATTTTTCCGATTTAAATATCAAGCTCCCTTAAAAGCAATTGTGAACCATAAGTTGATGATAACCGAAAAGCAGCTGCTAAAATTTCTGGATACTTGTTTGCACAAGTTTATGAGGGCTAGGATTGAGCCAGGTTAGTGCGTCATTATAAGTTTCGTGAAACTTTATGTTTTGAATTTATTTGAATTTCGCGTTTCATTTGTAGGAACGGCTGTTGGCGCATTGGGTGCACAATCAATTGGCGAACCCGGAACTCAAATGACCCTTAAAACTTTCCATTTTGCCGGTGTCGCGTCCATGAATATTACCCTCGGTGTTCCACGTATTAAAGAGATCATTAATGCATCAAAAACAATTAGTACACCGATTATCAATTGTCAGCTGGTCAACGACACTGACGTCAAATCTGCAAGGATCGTCAAAGGACGTTTAGAGACTACTTATCTAGGAGAAGTGTGTTTTCAATCTTCGGTCAAAGGTGCAATATCTTTCTATGAAATTAATTCTAAAGCACTCAATCATCATTTAGATTTCAAAGTACATCGATGAAATGTATGAACGGGAATCCAGTTTTCTTGTCATTAAAATAGATCTGGAAGCCATACAGAAACTTCAGGTTTAGATTAATGATTTCTTTCATTTGCTTGCTATTGGTCACAAACTAACCCGTTCGTTGTACCGTGTACATTGTAATATTAGTTGGAAACCAACATGAAAGAAATTGCGCGGTCAATAGCTAACGACCGCAAGTTAAAACTAGAGATCGTGCGTGATCATTTCATTTTTTTTTTTTTTTTTCGTTCTTTTCTTGCGTTTGTCTGATAGATCATCATTATATGATTTGTAAATTGAATTTCTAGCAAGGAATTCGTATCGTTCTTCCCGATGAAATTCATGTATACGTACCAGATAAAGAAATTTCGAAAAACCCCTTTGATTCTTACTACAGGCTGCAAAATTTGAAACGCGCTCTACCAAAAGTTATAGTAAAAGTGGGTTTTCTAAAGTGACTTCTTAAGAAACCTCGCTCTTGTTAAAATATTTATTTAACTATCTTCATCATTAGGGAATACAATCGGTGACTAGGGCTGTCATTAGTGAAGGGAAAGCGGGGAAAAAACGTTTACTTGTCGAGGGCTATGGTCTCAGAGAAGTGATGACAACTGAAGGTGAATTTTTTTCTTTTTTACCAATGTAGTATATCGACTTTTGTTATTGCACACACATAACACATACGCACGCATTATATATTCAAGGCATTGTCGGAACTAAAACAACTAGCAATAACGTCAACGAAGTCCACAAGGTACTAGGAATCGAAGCCGCGAGGTGAATATTCAGGATGACGGGTCAATTTACTAAAATCAATAAGCACGAAGGGTTTGATGTTTATGTCATTACTATTATTTTTTTATATAGAGAGACTATTATCAATGAAATTCAGTATACCATGGGAAGTCACGGAATGAGCATTGATCCAAGACATGTTATGTTGCTTGGGGATATCATGACTTACAAGGTGAGTTGAGTTTCATCCGATCTTATTAGGCATGATTGTTTCAACGTACATTCACAAATCCAATTGTAGGGCGAAGTTTTGGGAATACACCGATTTGGTATTTCCAACATGAAAAGCAGTGTTCTCATGTTAGCATCCTTTGAAAAAACGACGGATCATCTCTTTGACGCTGCGCTGCATAGTAAGCGCGATTGTCTCGAGGGCGTGAGTGAATCTATTATAATGGGGATGCCCATGCAACTCGGATCTGGGTTATTTAAACTGATAAGAAAATCTCATTTCGGAGAAGAGAAGCCAATAAGAAGGAAGCTTTTGTTTGATTCTCGTGAAAATCACGTAAAATTTATATACGGGGACATACAAAATGACACGAATGTGTTATGAAATTAACTTCTTTTCTCTAATTAGGCAATATTTATTCATTATCAACTATTATAAAACAAAATAGTGTATTAGATTACAAGCCACCGATTGTATTTGAAAAAGTGGCGCCAAAGTAACTTAATTAAAAGTATATATAGATATATATAATTTTTGTAATCATGCAACTTCTTCCAGCGAATCGTAACTCGATGAAGTTCGGTATTTACTCAAGAAGAGTGGAATACCAAAGCAGAGTAGTTCCTTGATACTACCGTAGATAACAAATTGTAGCACAATGACACAGTCCATTGTTAATTGTATGATGCCACAAATGATAAATTGAAGTGGTGATCCAGTGCTGATGTAATAAAAGGTTTTAAATAAATCTCCGCCAAACCAGGTAAAAAGGATCAAAGGACTGATTGGCATTCCAAGTAGTACGACAGGTTAATGATTTTTTTTTTTTTTAATAAAATAATAATAAAAAAGGAAACGGATCAATAACATTTCAAAGGATTCTCCAAACCAGATAGACGAACGCTACATTACCTAAAGCCTGAGACTGACTGGAGTTGAAAATTTTGCCATGCTTGGGGCATTGGCAAAGTCGCCTCCAAGCCAAGGGCCTATGAAGATCGACGTGTCACTTAAATCATCTGAAAATGGGAAAACCGAGAATATCTAGAAAAATTGTCATACATACTAAAACTCCTAATAATTCTACGAACCAACCCTGGCTGATCAAGAAATTTGATAGAATTCCCAAAAATCCTGTTATGATAATTAGAAAGATGATGTATGATTTGAAAGAACGCCAGTTCCAAAACCAACGCCGATTAGGAACTGTTGACATAGGATAGCGGAACTTTAGACATTCCGAGAGAAGGACAAGTTGCACAAGGATCATCAGAATACTTTGGTACAAGAGTATTCTGTCGAATTCCTTGCCCACCCTGAAAATTGTGAAGATATCATAAATTTCAAACCTCAGTCTCAATCATTTCGTGAAAAAAGACAAACTTTATTTACCAAAAGAAGATGCGAATAATGCTAAACGTTTCATAAAATAATGGATCCATGATTAAAATAACCACTAACGCGTTTGCATAACACGTGACCATAAACATAAATGGTTTTACTTGCTGGTTAGTAATATTCCAGTTGTGTCTAAAGAGAAGCCGGAACTAGATTTCGTGCGTCTGAATTTTGCGATTTGGTCTAAATAGCCCAACACCGGGCCAACAACCATGCCGACTTCGAAAACATAAGCGGTCAATTCCTTGAACATTTTCAAAGAGATCAAGATAAAAATATCTGACATGGATTCTGATCTATGTGCGCAATTTATAGTTCACCGTTTTTCCCGATTGGCTAAGTCTTGTGCTACAAATATATGCGTGTATGCTGAGCACACAGAACCTCGCAGCTATCCCCAGAAGAATGACGATCTCCCCAAGGTCAATTTGCAAAAGCCTCATTTTATTAAAAATAAATGCATCCCAATAGCTTCTGTTATTCACTCTATGATTGCTTCGCTCGATAAGATTGTAACTTTCCTTATTGCGACATGCGTCAAGAAATATTTATCCAGAAGTTGTAACACGAATAATATGTACGACGTTGCATAATCAAAAACGTGCGCTAGCATTTGATTTGCCCCATTTATTATTATTATTAGATCGGCCTTTATCTCATGTTGCACAATATTGAAGAGAATATTGACGTGACGTGCAATATTTACTGAGATATTTCTTCAATATTACATTGACCATCACACGGTGACTAACTCATTAAACTACTGTAGTTTGAATTAACCAAAATAACATTTAAACTAAGTATTTTAAATCAGGTTTAGGAAACAATATTTCGCTTTTCTAGTAAATGGATATTATAATTTTATTTATTAGGATCATTGTTAATGGTTAATTTGTTATTATTAATTAATATAAAAAATATCAAATTATTAAATTAAAGAATTAAGAAAAAAATTTATTAAAGTTTGTTCTACTTGATTGAGATATTCTTCTTATTTTAAACTATCTGTTCTTAATAAAGTATGAGATTTTTTATTTTTTTTTTGTTAATATATAAATTTGTTAAATTGATTATTACCAAAAAAAAAATTTTTTTTACTGATTCATATTTTTTCAAAAAAAATTTTTTTATGATAATTTTCTTAAAAAAAGTTAATTAATCAAAATATACAAGAAAAATTAATACATTCTTTAAATAAACTATATTATACAAATATATAATAAATTATTTAAGAATATTGTTGATAAAGATATATATTAATTACTAATTTTATTATTCTTTTTTTTTTTTTTGAAAAAAATTTTAATAAAAATTGATTCATAATTATTTAAAAAAAGTCAATATTAAATTTACAACACTTATAATAAAGTCAGTATAAATTAATATCTTTCTTAATATTACAAAAATCTCAAAAATAATTGTGTTCAATTAATAAATCAAGTTATATTTTGCTTTAAATTTTAAAAAAATATCAAAGTTTTCTAAAAATAAAAAATATATGTTAAAACAATTAATCTATTTTAAACATTATTATACAAATATAAATATATAAAATAATATACAATATATAATAAATATATATAATTTATTATCAAAGCAAGTTAATTAATTTTTTCTATAAAAAAAATATAAAAAAACTTTTTCTGCCGATCCTCTACTCATATATAAAAAAGATATTCACAAGAAATTTTTTATTTTTTTACTAATAAATTCTTAATACTATCCCTAAACTAATATGAAGTTTTACTTCAAAAAATACTTCTAAACTCTTTTCTTGTTTATATATTTCTTCAAACAAAAACTTGACTTTTTGTGATCTAGAAAAGTCAAGAAACATCTTTTCTATCTATAGCAAAAAAGTTCTATAAGAAAGAAAAACCAATAGTATAGTACTTGAAGCCTTTTATATTAAAACATATCTATAGAGGTTATCTGTAATAGAAAGTGACAAGCATTAAATCATATTTCAAAGTATTTGTCCACTATTTCTTCTTTCTTATAATCATTCCAAAATTTTTTGATTTTCTAGAGAATTTTGTCTACCTTAGTTTGATTCTGAATTTTAGATAATATAATCTATTGTAAAATATGATTGGTGAACATGAAACATATTAATAATTAAATATAAACAAGTCTCTACTGGTTATCTCATATATTCTGATGATATCATTGATAATTAAAAAAGTTGATTGATACCTTATGTCCATATCACTTTTTCAATTGGATTAACCTATAGATCAAGTTTTATGAAGTCAATAAAATATAAGCAACAAGTCTTCAGTTGATAAAAAAGTTGCTATTTTTTCAAGTTGGGATCTTTTTCTTTTATCATTCTGGTTAGGTAAAGTTCAAAACCAAGATCTTCTTTTTATTCCAATCAAACAATAAGACCACATGATCTCTAATCCATACTAAGCTCCAATCTTTGATTACAATTGAGAATGCATTTCTTTAAAAGTTATTAAGGTATATCAAAATTGACAAGAATTCTTATCACTTTTAAAACTTTCTCATCATTACAAGGCAAAAGGATTATTAGAAAATCTGGTCTTTTGAATAATAAAATATATATACCAGTAAAATTACTTTAATTAAACATAGTTGCTGGAAGGTATTATATTGAAATAACATGATCCAGTTTTTACTAGATTACATAAGAACCTGTGATTCATCATAAGTCATCTTTTTATCACATGTGAATAAAAAATTACTATTTAAAAAAAATTGGGATCAAGTGTATCCTAGAAATAAGGCTTCTACTAGGTTATAAGTTTTCTCAAATATTACATAAAAAGAAAGTAAGAATAAAAATGGATAAGTTTCACAAATGGTTAGGAGAAGAAAAAATATCTCAATAGAATATTTCTTATTGAAAAGAGGTTTTGAGAAACAGATCTTTGAAAGAGGCTGGAAAATTTTTTTCAATTTTTATATTTTCATTTTCTTGTTATCTATTTAAATATTTTTAGATATCTCTCTTTTTTTTTTCAACTCATCCTTTTGTAGTTTCCTATATTCCAATAGCTTGGTCAAATATATAACAATGACAACCTGCTGACAATGATATAACAAACTAGGAGAGTTTTTATCCAAAAACACTGTGAAGCAAAATATTATTTTCAAGGCTAAACTTAGAAACTATTATGCTTATGACAAGTTTGTTAGATTAAAATAATAGTTTAGTTATAGTATGTATTATGTTGCTCAAATAAAAATGTATTTTTATTTTCAATTGATTAATAAACTGACAATCTAGTTTGACTATGATTACTCAAAAAAAAAAATCAATTTTTTCTATAAATATAAAAAACTCTTTCTATTGATTTTTTTTTTAAAAAAAATTTTTTTTTATAATTTTTGAAAAAAGAACAAGACAACTTAAATTAAATAATATATAAAAAGAAGAACAATTATATAGTTCATTATAGAAGATATAAATAAAACTCAATAAACAAAACCGAATATACTATATATTGATATAAGAAATATACTTCATTTAATCTTTTTTTAAAAAAAGAAACAAGGTATAAAATCTGAATTACAATAAGGTCAAGAAACCAAATATTAACTTTTTAAGCTTCTAATTAAGTTAATATAGATTTTTTTTTTTTTTAATATGACCCTCTGTCAGGCTAGTTATGTGTACTTTATTAAACAATTGTAAGCTGTACATTATATATGTGATGCTAAAGCTAAATCTTTAACT
>CAJVPT010002833.1:0-16611 GCA_910592055.1 Acaulospora colombiana
AAGTTTTAAATAATTTGAATAATTTTTTATTAATTTATAAACAAAAATATGCATTTTAAAAAATTCTAAAAAGTTTTGTTATACACTGTATATATTAATTCTTTAAGGAAATAAAATATTATTTCTTAGATCTGATTTAAAGTATTTTGATATAATAATAAGTTAATTATTATATGAAAAATTTGTAATATTGTAAATAGTTTAAACTTCTCAATAAAAATTAAGTTATATATGTTATGATTGTATATTAAAAAATAATAATAATAAAGTTTAAATCTAAAGATTTTATTGATACATAATTAATTAATAATCAATTTTTTTTCAAACCCTCTGTTAAGTTAGATGTGTGTGCTTTATTAAATATTTTGTATACTTTACATTAAAAATATGTTACTAAAGCTAAATCTCTATCTAATTCACTTGATATTATTTTGAAATTTATCAAAACTCTAAGTGTAACTTTGGAAGTAATTTATCATTCCATTAGTAGTTCAGGTAAAAACCCTTTCAATTGCTAACTTCATTGCCTGCAGATCACTATTGCAGAAATTAATAATTAATTCTTTTACTATTATTTTTAATTATTAATTTATATTTTTTGATTAGTGGATTTATAAATATAATTATAATTTTATTAAAAAATTTTTTTATTTTTTATCATGAGTTATTTTAATTTTAAAAATTTTAAAGTGATTTTATTTTTATATTTTTTTTAACAATAGATCAAAAAAATTAAATTTGAACTATTGAAAGATCAATTTATAATTTTAAAAATTTTTTATTTAATAATTTTATTAATATATTTAGAATTAATATTTTGTTAAAAGTATCAATTATTTCTAAGTAATTCTCTAATTTTTTGTTTATAATTTTATAAAATATTAATATAAAATTTTATATTTATAATATTATTAAAACAAAAAAAAATTTTTTTTTTTTTGTACAAAATTTTCTCTATATAAAAATTTTTGTATAACCTTTAGACATTCTTTTAATTAATTTTGTATCTTTATATTATTGAATAATTATATTTTTAAATAATTAAAATATTATATTATTCAAAAATAAAAGAGTTTTTTTAATTGTTATTAAGATATTTTTTTGTTTAAGTTATATAATCTTTTTTATAAATAATAGTAAATACAGGTATAGTATATTTAAAAGTAAATTATTTTTATAATCCATTTTTATAAAATTATTTTTAATACATTTGAAATAATTTTTTAAGATAATTTTTATTTAATTTTCTTAAATCATCATTTTTAAAATATCATTTTTTAAGATTATAATATATAGTTGACAATTTATATCAGTTATAAAATATATTTTATTTGTAGAAGTAATTTTATTATCTTACAAATATAATATAATTTATTATGTATTTTTTTCAAAAGATAAAGTTATAAAAGTTTATTTATAAAAAAACAAATAAAATAAATTGAAATTTTAAGGATATATATATATATTGTATATTATAATATATTATAATGCACCATTGAGTGTATTTGATCAATCCTCTCTTTATTATTAGAAGAAATTATTTATACTAGGTGGTCATGTATTTTTCTTATTCTGGTTAGGTTAGACTTAGATCAAGTTTTGTAAATAAATAGTCTTTTGTATTATTTTTTTTCTAATAATCTATAAATTCTTAGATGATACAGGGAGATATTCATTCTGATTGTTCTTAAATATGGTTTTCTTTTAATAAAGTGACCCAAAGTAGTGCAGGATGAGCCAGTGTTTAAAAAAAAAAAATTATAATATATTATTTACTTAGTTAGAATTTTATATAAATTTTTTTTATTTTAAAAAAGTTATTGATGTTTATATTATATAAATAAAATTTTAAAGTTTTATAATACATTATATATTTATTAATTTATTTCAATATTTAATAACTTTTTATAATTTTTGTTCAATAAGTAACGGTACATTCTTAATTCTTCGTGTTTTTTTTTTCTGATTATTTGTTAAAAAATTAATACTTGAAAATAATATATTATATATATAAAATATCAAATAATTTTATTTCATTTAATCGGTTATTTGTATATAAGTAATGATTATTTACTTTAAATTTTTTGGCTTGTATTTTTTCATGTCTTTTTTTCTAATAACAATATAAAATATCTAACCATTTATTTATTTGCTTTTACAAGAGATTAAGATAAAAGGCCATTGTTTTTATTAACTTGAGTATTAACTTTAATATTTTTGTATTCACATTACTCAAAAGAACTTTAAATTGATTAAAAATATAACATTTAAATTGGTATTAAAAGAATAATCTTATTGATTTTTTTTTTTTTTTTTATGGTGCAAAATAAATCTTATATTAAACATTATACAATATATCAAAGAAACCATTTATAAATCACAATAATGCATGTAACACATTAAAATTTATCATTATTTGCTGTTTAAATAGAGTGGCATATAAAATCAACCTTTATATTATACTTTGGAAAAATTGTATTACACTTAATCAAGTGAGTTGGTTTTATTATTGCTGTGACTTAAAAATGTTAATTCTTCTTCTAAAACATTAATTTTGTTCCATCCGTTTTCCCCTTCTTCTCCTCAAGATCCTTCACCGTTGCCGTTAGAGTGGCAACATTATTTGGGTCTTCAACGCGAACAAGTTTAATCCTTGGCTTGGAATTCGGATCACCGTCCCATTCACTAAAAATTTTGTTTGATGGGATCATGGTTATATCAAGTTGGTCAATTTTAGATGTCTCAAAAATAAGTACCGGAGTATCTTGACATTTTTCGGACTCATCAAATCCGGTATTTCTAATTTCAAGTAAAATTTTATAAACAGTAAATTTGATTCAAACGCGATGTTGTAATAAGAATATAATTACCGAACCCCTCCACGTACTCCTTTTTTTCTTTTAATTTCAGTGCTTCCAGAAAGTCTTCTGAATTGGACTTTGACCTGTCATGGAGTTTTTTTCGAGACGAATTTATTTTAGCAATTTCTTCATCATTCCGAGATATGTACCTTTGAGGATATCGAGAATAAATAGTAAGGCAAAAATTATAATAAAAGTTAATGCTAAATGGTCAACTATAATTACATATCAATTAGATCATAAACTTCGGCTTTTGTGGCGCAAGGAACAGAATCATCTAATGCATATCTGAACCATAATATTCTTTCAACTAAAAAAATCAAAGTACAAACTGAATTAAAGAAATTTTTAATGCAAGACACCAGAATCAGAAATTCTCGGACCAATTGGTTGGACTTCAGCCATTCTCTTTAATTTACTCTGCTCCAATTTATCCTTACGCAATGAAACTCGTTGTAATTGCGCTGCCCGACGAGAATAGGGATGAATTGCCGAGGCCGTAGTACCATGCTTCTTACTGATGGCTTTAAAAGTTTTCCGTTTATTATTCGGCTACATGAAATGTGTTTTTTTTTTTAAAAAAAAAAAAAATAATAATAATTATAATTATAAACCAAATTGGATCCGATTAATTTCATCCAGAGAAAGAAAAGTTTGAATTAAAATTACCATCTTGTATGTTAGTAGGAAAAAAAAATTTTTTACAGTATATACTTATATGAATCGGTAGCCTCACGTGTGGTGTAACGAGAATTTCCAATCATGGTTTAAACATAACATTTCAGTTAAGTTGTTAAAATATTCGGAATAGCTTGATTTAATTTTTGTTAGTATAAACCAAGACTTCAAGTGTAATATAAAAAATTTATTCCGGAACCTTAAATCCTCAAACGACATCTATTGTAATCCTAGGCTCATTATAAATATCGATTCAGCAACTAATCCTTGTCGCCTCAATTCCAAAGACCCATTATTGATGGAAATATAAATATGCCACAAATTTTTGTCGTTGAATCGGCAATTAGTATAATAATAATAATAATAATAAATTTCGCGTTCGTTGAACATCAGCCAAAGAAAAAAATTTGTGCTCGATATGACATCAGGTCCTTAAATATACGTATTTGAGCACAAACAAACCAACGACCGCCTACCAACATTGTTTATATGGCTTTGAAAGTGACGAAAGCATATATCAAACATGTAGATTTAAAAAGAAAAAAAAAATTTTTTTCTTATCCTCTAATAATAATAAAATAATTAATACTGTTCTATTTAAATGTCGTTTCATTGCAACAAACCATTCGAAGACAGGCAGTCAGTGTTTGAGAATGCAGTTCAATTTTTTCTAATATAGTGAAAAACTTTTAAACTTGCAACACTTAAGGGATAAATCACAGGCGAGGTAAAAAAAAACCATATGCCGTGTACTGTATTTCATCATAAATAAACGAACCACGTGATTGGTGTTTATTAAACTTTTGCGTGTAGTGGAATTTTTTCTTCAATCCACCTTTTGCGAAACTATAATCAAAAAAAGACAAGTGATTCATTTGAAGAAAAAATAATTTGGAAAAAATAGTAACTAATGATAGGAAAACAATTTTACAAATATGAAATTCATTGACCAATATGCCGATTGTTATATATCACTATGTAAAGTTTATCTTTTTTATAGTCAATTCTAATTAATAATAATGATTAAAATAATTATTAAATTCATATAAAACCCATCGTGATAGATGCAATTTAACGTGTCAGCATTAGGCTCACGTCATGCATTATTTCTTCTTTTTTTTTTTTTAAAAAAAAAAAAAAATTCAAATGGATGCTTTACAAGCCTTCTTTGCATACTTCAACTCTATAAACCATCTCGCATAAGCTTCAACGTCTATGCTTTGAATATGTTCGGTGGATTTCTCATGGCATTCACGACTAATTCGTTCGTAGGTTTCTCGATCATCTAGCAGACTCCTAAGCGTTTGAATCCATGGTTCAATGTTTTGATGCGGAATTTTATAAATACCCATCTCTTGTATAACATCATTGTCAGTTTCTCGTTCTCCGTTTATGACGTTAACGTGTATCGTTCCGAATGCGACGCCACACTTGGCTTCAACCAAACCACCCGCGTCTGAACAAATGACGGGAATTCCCCTTAGCATGGCCTCCACAACCACGAGTCCAAAAGCTTCGTACCTGACACCCGCATATTACATATTATTTATTATTTATTTTTTTAATATTATGTATACATACTATATATATATATATATATTTGCTTACCAAATAGACGGTACAAGGAGAACCTTGGCCAGTGGCCATAATTCTTCCATGTTTTTGAACATTGGCAGTGTTCTATTTTTTCACGTGTTCACAAGTTAGATGGACCAAAAAACCAATTAATCAACTCGCGGCAATCCGACTGATACTTACGCAACATTAGGCATTTTCTCCAACTCTTTCAATTGGTATTCACTTACGCACCAGCTCTCGACAGCAGCGAACTTAACATCCTCCATTCTTTCGGCTAAATTTCTGAAAATGGTATATCCCTTGACGCTTCCAGGATTGATTGCCAAGACGTATGGCGAATCAAAGTTATAATATTTTTTGAATGGTAATTTTCCAAAAATTGCGGGATGCAACGGAAGATAGGTTGAATGAAGTCCTCTACCATGAGCCGTCATATAATCTTTAATCGCGCGACTAACTGCCCACACGCCTTCAATTTCCTTTAACCATTTGTGTTCAGTTTGGGAGGACGAGCTACCAAATCCTGGTACGCCGCCATATGGGCCAAATGGGAGATGCTCGCAAGCGTGACAGATGAACACTCGAATAGTAGAAGGTAAGGTCGACGCGATTTTAAGGGAAACCGAATCGTTAAATACAAAATGAGTCGCACCGAAAGACATGAGTTCCTTTATTATAAAGCGACGGTACGCATCGTATTCCGCGGCATATTCTTTATCCTACATTCGTTGACACCAATGTAAAATTGACTGAGAATAAAAACCCAATAAAAGCAGGTATGTATACCTCTAACCAACGTTTCATCCGGTCTTCAACATTTTTAAGCGGCTTGGAGAGTGAACTCCGCGGAAAAACCTCGAGGTACCGTTCCAACTCGAGACCAATAATTTCGACGCCGCCCCAAACAAATCGGTAGACCGAAATTTCGTTACCTTCATCTCCAAAACGCGCGCGCTCCTCTGCATAATCGACGCCTGCAGCAAGTAAATCGTTCTTCCAACAGAGAACGATGGATCGGCAAACATTTCCTTGTTCTGCTAAGGAAGATAAGAGATAATAGTTCGCCTTATACCCACCCGAAGTATTGAAAAGACCCAGAGCTGTTTGGATAAGAAAAATCCTTAGGACATTAGCTGGATTGGGTGAAACTTTCGGAAAATTATGTCGAGTGGCAACGAGTTGTGGAAGTGAGTTAACGGTCACTGAAGCGTTCATTTTTTTGTGATTTAGTATAAGTTACTGGAGGCTTTAATTTATATCAAAGGCAATGAACTGATTTTTGGTGTGTGACTTCATCGTGACGATTACGTTTAGGGCAATACATTTTTTATGTTCGCTATAAAATAAATTCACTTAGGAAAATTTCACCGTCGTTTACTTTTCCAGAATTTTCTATTTTATTACGCACGTGAGCATCATCCTATTTTTTGCGTGTTCCATTGTTATCTTTACGTATTTAATTTGTAATCCGCATGTACCGTACATCCGGATAGAGTTGGTCACATGAGCATTACGGAATTAAATCTATCATTTTCCTATATATACAGTAATGTGTAATTTAACAGAGTTTTTCGTAAAATTAATAAAATTATTACGTGCCTGGGCAATTTGTTTTTTGAAGACAAACCAGTGATTTATGATGCCCTAGAATTTGTATAGATCATAAAATCGAAGTTACATTCGCATTATTTCAAGTTACGAACCAGAAAGTTTTTTCTTTTTTTTAAAAAAGAATCCTTTTTTTTTTTAATAATTCATAATCATCTTAATATTATAACCATTGATTGTTATTATGTTAAATTATGGTGAATTTTAAATTATTTGGTTTCATAGAATTAGCAAAAATTTTTGTAATATTGTAATATCAAACTTTCAGAAACATCGAACAGCGTTTGATTATCATTGGGTGGAAATACCACGATACCATGTGTTGATTTATTAAACGGTACTACATGCTATGCCATTCTTGATGTGAACGCTTGAAATGGACACCATGTAATCAAATTTCGATCAATTGAACACCTTTCCATATTTATCAAATTTAGACGCCAACTTGGAATTTTCTTTAATAAAAAAAGATTTATATATTCACATAGAAAATCCTCTCTCAGATACATATGTAAACTTGGCGTGATGATCCAGGTGTTTGGAGGTAACGAGAATGAAAAGCATCATTATGTAAAATTGAGTGTAAGCCGATTTCTTCGATTTCTCTAGTGCCACAAGAAGAGCTTTGAACCTTTTCTTAAGGAATTCCTGATCGAGAGATATGAAAATATGGAATTGCATTTATTTTAACTGAGACAATAATTAAAAGATTTAGTCAAATAAATAAGAATTTTTGCATAATCAGAAAAAAAAAATTAGCATGTTTGTAGGTTTTTATTGATGAGTGTCTGTGATTGCTTTTTAGCATATCTAATTCATTTCATTTCATCATTGATTACCGATTTTCTACTGCGTTTCATGTTTGATTCTTTTATAATAAATATTTTCTACTGCGTTTCACGTTTGATTCTTTTATAATAAATATTACATATTTTATATTACTGATCTTTCTTTTAAATAAGATTCGTTTATCTATAGCATATCTATTTTACTGTATATTATGCATTAGCAAAATAATTATACCTGAATTGTTTGTCATTGACTTTGTAATTACAGTATATCTTTCTTTAATACTACAAAATTTCATTCATTTTCACTAATTATGCTAATATCAAAATGTGAATGAGTGGTATATCTCTAAAATGTATTGGAACTATCAAAAGACTCAAAAACTTTTAAGAAAGAGTTTTTTAATAACAATGCATAGACAATTTTCCATTGTAAAGAAGAAGATGACACTTTATAGTATCTGAAAAAAAACTAACAAAAAAGAAGAAGAAAACTTTACTATTATATCTTCAAAGATAGAAAAATAAATGAATAACTCATAACCTATAAGAAAATTTTCTAATAAAAAAAAAAAGGAAAACAAAAGATTTTTGATAGTATAGTAGGCTGATCGATGAGTTTGTCACTAATAATCAAAAGCTCATATTACCTGCAAATAGAAGAGTCTGTTCTTCTATCACACAAAATAAAGTATACAAAGGTAGAGATATAAAAATATTTGAACAAGTCCCAAGATGGTTTCTTCTAAACTATTTATAACAATGGATATATTATCTATTTTGGATGAAACTCCAAATCAGTATGAACTCTATACAATCCTATTGCTCCAATGAAGGATAGTATTAAAAATACTCTTTTAAAAATCAAGCAACACATGCAACAATCTGATCACATAACCACTTTGATCAATTTATACTATTTGGGAGAACTGTTAAATACTATTCAAGACTTCAAACAATTGTGACAATAATATCTCTAGGTAATGATGGGTTCTTAAATTATTTAGCATATAAAATCTTGTAGATCACTTATGTCCCTTTTTAGAGACAAAATTTATAGCTCTTCACTTTAATAGGAACAAAAGTCAGGAAATATTATAAATTAATGATTTGGATAATAGAGAACAATTGTGAATAGTTTTTTATGGTTATTAATTTAAAATTTTTAATGTTTTCTAGTGAGAAACATCTAACTTTTATTACTGCCTCCTTCTTTAAGAACTCATATCTACCTCCAAGAAAATCTACTTAAAAATTCTCACTATTATTATTACATAACTAGACACATCTATAAAATTTTTCAAAGCAATTCAAATCAAATTTATCAAACAAAGTTCTTGTCCATGAACTATTTATTTGGAATAACTAATGAAATTTATCAAAATGATTTTATTTCCTATGTGAGAAAACTTGACTTAGAGGACTTCACCTTTTAAAGAGGAGAAAGTATAATAAAAATAGTCTTTAATACCATTGAATAATTATTTTCAGTTATAATTTTTATTCTATTTCCATTTTATCTATTTATTTATAATTATTTTTTTAATATTCTTTTATATTCTTATTGATACTTAATTAGTATAAATCACTTTATTAAATGTAGCATATAACATAATTTATCATAGATCAGGCAATCCAAGAGACCCAATTGACCCATTTTTACAAGTATATAAGTAGTCATAATTCACTCAAAAGTAGGATAAGTTTGAATATAACTTCACTTGACTTTAAAAATTGATAGATAACTTTATTTTAATTTCTTGAAGATTGAATATCTTCTCTTGATTTTAGAATCAAAGAAATTGTTTTAGTTTTTTTGATTTATTAATAAGCTTGAGTTCTAAGCAAACCATATTTCTTGTAAAATACTGTATAATACTGTTTAAAGGATTCTTGATAAATCTATTCTTGAATACTTCTTTAATTCTTTTTTTGGAAATATGTTCTTTTAAAAGCAATTCCACTTAAATACATTAATCAAATATAAATTTGATCACAATGTAAACAAACTTTCATTGGCCACTTCATATGTTATAATGTATTTCCTCAATATACATAAGAACCCGAGGTTTACCATAAATCATATATTATAATGCAGATAGATACAAAACATGAATACTTATGATGTCATTGGCTATAAAGAAAAAACAGTACTGGATTAAGATATATTGGATAGAAAATATCAGTTTCACACTTCTTTTTTCCTACTTCAGTGAACTCAAGCAAAAAAGAAAATGATCTTATGGAATAGGATCCTTTTAGGAGAGTTTTGGATACCTATTATCTCTTCTTTGAAAAAATATCTGCTACTTTTTTAAACAACAAAGTATCTCTTCAGGAATAATATTAATTAACTATTTTTTTATAAAATTTTTGGTTAAGCACTAGTAGAGGTTAAGGTTTCATATAAGTGATCCCAATATCATTGGTGCTAGGTACTTCAGATGAATCCTTGATACATTAGCTCCCTTTTTATGAATAGCAATAAGCCACCTGGTGGATTAAAACCTAAGCCATCGATAAAGTTCTGGCAGAATTCAAGTTTCTAAGGAGTGCCTAAGTATATAATAGAAAAGTAATAGTTTGTGTATCATTCTTTTTATTACTTTTAACATTTTGTTTTTGTAAGTAGTTAATATATACTAGACAGTCATGTAATTATCTTATTTTGTTGGATGAAATATAAATAGTTTACTTCTTGTACTATTTATTGATCTGTAAATCCTTAGACAGTACAGATAATTATTTATTCCAATTGTTTCTAGATTTTTTTACTTTAATAAAATATGCAACACATGGGTGCAAAGATGAGCTAGTATCTTAAAAAAAATTTTTTTTAAATAGGGTCCTGTTATCAAGGATAATAATATAGTATGCTATTCTAGAAAATATGTAATACTTTAATCATAATATATAGAAAGCTCTTTAAAAACAAAAGCAACTTATATAAATTTATATACTATATAATAGTATAATATATGTTTCAAAAATTTATAACTTAAAGAGTATTTGAATACTATAAAAGAAAAGTTAAATAACAGGATTATATAATAAACCAAATAATTTAAAACTATCAAAACTTATAATAGTTATCAAAATTAAACAAACACAAGTTAAATACTAGAAGCTACTTAATCTACTTATTTATAAGTCATTAAATTATATATAAGGTAATAATAATTTTGTATTTCAAGTAATGAAACTGGCCAAAGATTTTGATATGTTTTAAAGCTAAAAATGATAAGATATTTTTAAATAAAACAAAGAAAATTACTCAATCAAAGAGTACCTAGCACTAGATTAATATGTGAAAACTATACTATCACTTAGAATTAATAAGCTGATATATACAAATCAATTGAATACTCATAAAACTAAAGAACTAAAAAAATAACAAATAATTCAACTAATTGCAAAGACCAATAAGGGATCTATTTCAGAATAGTAGCTAGCTATAGAAAGGTGTATACAATAAAGAGAACTAGAATAGCACACAAAACTTTGGAAAGAAAACTAATCAAAATAAGGATTAACAATTATAATAATAAGTTCAGATCTTGATAAAAGATAAATATTCTGAATAGTAACAAGTAAAAGATATCAGAAAATAATATAAAAAAAGCTAAGATCAAAAGATACTAAGCAAATAATACAAATAGAACACTTCAAGTATATTAAGTTTCCAAATAGTCAGGAGACTAGCTTGACAAAATATTTAAAATATATAAAAAATAGAGAAATTAGAGGTCAATATATAATAGAGACAAAAAAAAAATAGAATATATGAAATTTTCTACCTAAATATAAGAAAATTCACTAGAAAAGTTCAGAAATTAAATATCTCAAACCTTAAAATATCTTTAGAAAGAATAATAGAAAAAACAATATAAGATAATTATAAATTCAGTCCAAATAGTAAAGTAAATCAAGTAGATATAAAGAATTGGGAAAGCAGATCATTAGAATTAATATAAAAAAGGGAGCATATCAAAATCACCTAATTAAAATACTCTGACATAACTAATAATTTAAAGAAATATTAATTTTTTACTCTGATAAATCTCTTATTGATTATGGAAGTAAAAAAATAAAGATAAAAACAACATAAATACAAGTAAGAAGGGAAAAAAAGAAAGTAAGTTTCAAATGGAAATAGATAATTGGCTATCATCTACTAAAGCAGAATTTGTAGCAATAATTATAAAATTACTAGTCATTCTAATAAACAATAAGATCAAAATTTTTATAGATAGTTAAGTCTATATTGTTAAGTGAAAGATAATAGAGAAAGACAATTCCAAAATAACTTACGAAAGATGGTTAAAGAAAAAGAACTAGTTTCTATAAGCAAGAATATTGAATATTTTAAAAAAAGAAAAGTTGAATCTGAAACTAGTCAAGATCAAAGTACATTTCAATAATTTATACAATTAAAAAAAATATATTCTAGTAAAGCAAGTCTTAATACTTTCTATAATTGAATGAAAAAATCTTATTTCATCTAAAATCATTACTAAAATCAAGTGATATCAAATAACTATAAATAATTCTATAAGACAGTTTATTAAAAACATGAATAGCAAAGTTACAACTCATCAATAAACAAAACAAAACAAAATTTTGAATAAATGAAACCAACAAATTTTAGATCAATATAACTATATATGGAATTTGATATAGAAAAGGATGAAGAATGAATTCACTTGAAACACCTTCTTTAAATATTTCCAAAAATAAAGCTTCCTTATCAAATTAATCAATTAAAAGTTATAAACACTTCCCAAACTGACCATAAAAAGATTAAATCTATATAAATAAGTAAAGTGTATAGTATACAAATAACAAGTAGAAACAATAGAACACCTACTAGAATATCAAACATATAAAGCTTAATAGTAGAAAATATAAAACAAAAAAATAAAAGGTGTTCTAAAAACTTTCTAAAACTTTTGTATAATAAAAAAAAAAGAGATAGAAGAAAAAGAAATAAGGTTTCTAATTGAAAACAGAATAAATTAAAAGAATTGAATAAACATGTAACCAGGCTTATAGAAAAGATTATAGAAATAGGTCAGAATATACTAAACTTTTGTATAGGACTAATAAGAAATAATTAGATATTGGAAATGACAAATCTAAAATGTTATTAAAAGAAAATAGATAAAGAAGTTCAAAAGTAGATAATGAAGATGTAGAAGAATATTTGAAATGAAAAATACTTAAGAATAATCAAATAAAAACAAGTATAAGGAATCTATAAAGAAGATAAAATAAGAAGACCAGCCAGCTTTTCAAATTAAAACAACAATATTACAATTATAAAAAGATCTTTATAAAAAAAAGAAAAGACTAGAAAACAAGGGTCTGAAATAAATCTTATTAGAAGAAGTAAAGTACGGAATAAAATAGTTAGAGTTTTAACTTCTTTCAAAACTTACAAAATAATCTGTAATAGTGATTTGCAAACAATGATATTAGTAGTTGAAAGAGTTTTTATTTGAATTACTAATAGAATGATAAATTATTTTTGAAGTTACATTTAGAATAGTAATAATCAAAATAAGTAAGATTTAACTTTAGCAACACATTTTATATATATAGTATTATAATATTTAATAAAACATATATAATTAGCCTGATAGAAGGTAAAAAAAAAAAAAATAAAATTTTTTACAAATACTTTTATTTGATAAGCCTAATTTTTGGAATTAATCTTTTATAAACCTTATTTAATAAATTTAATCTTAAAATTTAATATAATAAAATTTGATAAATCTTAATAAAATTAATTAAAATTCAATATTTATATATAAAAAATATTTTCATAAAATAATAGTTATATTGTACAGAAATTAATAAAAACTTTTTCTGATGATCCTCTGACTATATACAAAAAAGATATATGAAAAAGCTCTTCTTGCTTTTCTGTTAACAATAGTCTTACCACTTTCCTTAAACCACCCTGAGAAGTCTCTCAGGAGTCACTCTTATCCCTTTCCTCTTGTCTATACTCTCATCAAACAAAAACCTGACTACTAGTGACCTAAATAGTCATGAACATATCTTTTCTACCTATGGCAAGAAAGTTCTGAAAAGAAGAAAAACTGATGCTCTACCACCTCTCCTCTCATAGAGAAACATCACAGAGTTTGTTTGGTTGATATAGAGAGCTATCATGAATGCACTACATCCACTCTCTTTATCACTAGTGTGGCTCTAATAGTGTTCTTTCTTGATCGTTTCTGGAGAATTTTGCCTATCTCAGTTTGACCCTAAATTCTAAGTAGCACAAAGTTTCTCATGATTTGATTGGTCCAGTAGAATCACATCAGTATAAGAATGTAAACAAGCCCTCATTGGTCATTCATGTGTCTGAATGCATTTTCTTAGCCCCATAAGAACCTGGGGTCCACCATAAGTTGCATGGGTCTGACGTTGGTGGATATAGGACACTGTTTCCTATCATGTCTTTGGCTCTCATCAGGCAAGAGAAAGAAACATACAGCTATAAGATCAGTTAGCTCAACTCTTAGGACATAGAGACCTAGCGAATGTCTCTTGACTTTATTGCATTGAGGTAAAAGAGCTCATGGCAAGATAGAACGTACTGCATTGAATCAACCTACATAGCTATATATATATCACTATCCCCAATCCTTTCTCTTATAGAGATAGAATCCCTCCCACCTTGGAAGATAAAAATCACCCAACCATATCAAGAGGAGCTCCCTTTTACAACCCACCTACCAAATTGTTTGCGCAGATGACCATCCTAAAGAATTCTCCCTTCCTGTTTAACAAGAGTAGTTTGTTCCCGTATATAGTTGGAACCTGGCTGGAGAGTAATTTCACCAAAGGGACATGAAAGAGTTTCTCGCAGTACTGAGGCAACCTTAGGTAAAGTTAAATTGAGTGACACCAGTACTTGACTTGGGAGTTAATAATACTATCTGAAATGATTAACAAGCTGGCACATGGATATTGCTGGAAGTTATCGCAAGATAACATAGGATACCACACCAACATCACTACTCTGAGTGCATTAATGAGAAACACATTCAATAAAAATATTGGATAGTGTGAACTCAAGCGAAAGTTTCTTTCCCCTATATAAGTTGCACAGTAACTTATCTATCAGCCCAAGTTTCTTTTTGAACTCACAAATAGTGGTAGTAGCATCTGAAAACTAAGAACACATAATATTATTTACACATTTTCTTTTTATATCGCTAATTTAAATCTTTGAACATATTCTCATACTATTAACTATTTTTAGGTGTTTTTTTCATAGTAAATTAGTTTATTAGAACCCACATTGTATATATGACCATAGATTTAGATACATCCCCTATCCTTTGTTTTTTTTACCTTTTCTGAAGGATAAAACACCAGTGGCATTTCGAGTATGCTGGCCTCTTGAAATGATATCTGGCAGATAGCAGGAATCCTTATCAATGTATTTTGTTGTCAAATGATAGATAGGTTTAAATTTTATCTGAAGTATAATCTCTTCGAATAAATGTACTTGTCTATTAAACTTCAATAAAATGATCTGTTCTGTTTATTAAAAAAAAAAAAAAAAATAGTTATATTATATATATTATAAAAAAATTTGTTTAAGACCTGTGGGTTTATAGTACAGTGGTAGTACTCACAAGTTGCAATCACAAGATCCAGAGTTCAATATCACATAAGGGTTATATGAGAAAAATAACTAGGTTGCACAAGGATGGGACTTCTGACTTTCCCATTGATCATCAAATAAAACAGATTTATTGTGAGGATTGCATAAAAAAAAGGTCTCTGATCTGATTACACGAGTTATGTCCAAGTATTCACTTAAACTGAATAGGAAAATAAAAACCAGGGACCTCACTTTTAGGATTGCAGCAATCATCTGAACATACATGAACCAATCTGACCTGGCAGTCTCCAGTATTCCATTTTCCTAGCTTAGGATATCCCAATCTGATACCCTGCTTAATTGAAAGTCAATCAATAGGGACTGATCTGATAGTACAGGTGATAATAAAAAAGGTGATATACCTTCTTCTGAGGTCTGAGCGAACAATATCAGTGAGTATTTGAAGAGTATACAATCCCATCCAGGTATATACATAAGAGAACTAGCTTAGTGATTATATAAGTAATATAAATAACTCAATACCAACTAGCCTTAGCAATACTGTTGATGACTGTGTATTTAACCTCTGGTCTCTAGTTGAGTCTGTCTATTTTCAAAATGAAGTGTAGGCTTAATTAGGAATAACCACGATAAGTTATCATTAATCTGCATATATATAGAAATATATAGTTTATAAAAGATGATTGATATTATACTAAAAATTAAAATATCCAAGGTTAAGTTAATTCTTAATAAAGGCTTGCATCTAATATCAGTTATAGTTTAAATCAAAAAAAAAAAAATAATAAATAAATTTGTTTACTAATCAATAATAAAGTTCAAAAACTCTTTATTACTATTTACTTTTTTCAAAATTTAGTCAATATTTGATACCATTTAAAATATTTGTATGAATTATATTTTATTAATATATTATTTATTAGTATTATGATCAAATTTATATTTGATTAGTATGTTCAAGTGAAATTGCTTTTAAAAGAACAATTTCAAAAAAAAAGAATTAAAGAAGTAATTTATAATAATTAAAAAAATATTCAAGAATAAATTTATCAAAAATCCTTCAAATAGTATTACATAATATTTCATAAGAAATATAATTTACCTTGAATCCAAGTTTATTAATAAATAAAAAAAACTAGAAGAATTTTTTTAGTTCTAAAGTTAAAAAAAGATATCTAATCTTCAAGAAATCAAATAAAGTTATATCTAAACTTATTCTACTTTTGAGTGAATTATAACTATTTATATACTTGTAAAAATAGACCACTTGGACCTTCTAAATCTTCTAAATATCCTGAATCTCCTAGGTCTTCTAGATTGTTTGATTTACTGTAAATTATGTCATAAGTTATATTTAATAAAATAATCTATATTAGTTAAGTATCAATAAGAATATCAAAGAATATCAAAGAAATAATTATAAATAAATAGATAAAAATAGAAATAAAATGAA
>CAJVPT010002834.1:0-16610 GCA_910592055.1 Acaulospora colombiana
TTTAAAAATTGTCAAAGTTGAAATTTATAATAAAAACATAGTAAGTGGACTCAAACTTTTGGAAGCAACTGTATATGATTTTACTTTACAATTAATTATAATAATTATATTATTACTTTCAAATAATTCTTATATTAAAAAATTATTTTTTTTAAAAATTTTCTTAATACAATAAAATCTATTCCAATATTAATAGTACTAAAACAATATATTGTTCAATTTTTACAAAATATAAATCAAGTATTTTATCATTAATTGCTAATTTATATAGTAAAATAGAATTAAAAAGCCTTGATTTTAATTTTAGCAATAAACAATAAAAAATTAATTAAAAAATATTTAAGATTATCAATTTTTTTTGTAGACTTATTAAATTTATTTTTTTTAAAAAAATATAAATTTTAATACTATTTCAATTTTATTGTTTGAAAAATTCTCAAAAAATAATTTTTATTAAATTAAAATCATAAAATTCCAACTTAAAATTAAGTTTCACTAATTTTATAAGTTTTGTTTAAAAAAGTCCAAAAAATTTTTAATATGTGCCAATTTGTATTGAAGAAAAAAAATAATAAAAAATTTGCAAAATATTAATTAAAATAATACTTTATTAATAAAAAATAAATTGATTTTTATGATAACCATTTTTATTTTAAATTTAAACAACAAAAATTAAATTATATAAAATTTTACTTGAATTAATAATTACTACATTTTGTATTGTAATTATCGATTTTAATGAAAATTTTAAAATTGGAGATAGTCCAATCAAACCAGAAGAGATTTTTATAAATTTCTCTTTTATTTTTTATAAAAATAATAATAATACAATTCAAATACAATATTTTGATTTTTTTTTCAAAATTTTAAGCCATGATTCATTATTGTAACTGATTATATTAAAAATCTTCTTGTAAAACCTTTTATATTACAATTTAACAAATATGTTTTTGGTTGGATTGTGAATCATATTAGAATTAATATATTTTATTTTTAATTTTCTATTTATAACAAAAAAATTTTATTAAATTATTTTGTTGAATATAATATAAAAAATATTATTGATAGCTATTTTAATATATTATAAAAATATTTTATTAAAGTAAAAACAATCCAAAATATTTATATTATTGAAAAATTAATTAATTATTTCAAAAAATAAGATACAATCTTATAATAATTACTTATTTGAAATTTATTTATATATAAATCAAAAACTATTATTTATTATTAATAAATTAATAATAGATAATTTTTATTCATATTTATCATTTGTAAAACTTAAAAATAAACAATATGTTTTAACTCTTAATGCATATAATATTATAGATTATAAGAAATTTTTTTCTAAAATTAAAAAAATTTAAAAATATAAGAAAAATCAAATATACTACTGTATATATATCTAAACAAAAATCAAATAATAATAATGAATAAAGATTACTTATTTGAGTAAAAAAAATAGTAATAATTATCCAATTTCTATAGAAATATAAGACTATAATTTTAATAACTTTTTTACTTACACTCAACAAAATTCATAAACATTTTCTTTTATGATAATAACCTAAAGTACACAAAAAAAAAATTCAATGCTTTCAAAGAGCCTCTACAACAAACATGTCTAGAAGGTCCCCTAGAGTTAAAGATATGGACAAAAACTATACTGATAAGAGAATCATCACTAGTAGTGGCAAAATCGCAAAACCACTTCTAAAGATCAAACTGTTAAACAAATTTAATCTGCTCATCAGTACCAAGAAAAACAAAATAGTAATGAAAAAGAAAAAGGAAGCTGCAACCTCTCAAGGCATATAGAACCTTATTCAAGATCAAGAAGAAAGTATGGAGCTCAAGAATACAGAATGTGATAATAGTATAAATCCTAAGAAGGATATCACAGAAATCATCGAAGTGATAGAAGAGATGAACATGAAGTCAAGATCACTATTACATATAACAATAGTATCAACAATAATAATAGTAGTCAAGAAAAGAAAAGAGACAATAAACAGTCTTGAGAACATTATTAACAATAGGTTCAATTATAAGAAGAAACAAAGGCCTAGAATTTCAAAAGCAAGATAGTCACATATCCAAAGATCTATCAATATACTTTATACAGGAAAGTTTTCATAGACCTGGAAGGGATACCAGGCCCCTTAATACATAAAAAAATCAACTTTATCCATAGCAAACTGGATATCTGGTAACATTGAAGCATATACATATAGAGAAATCAACAGGCTTACAAATAATTACAGTAATATTTAACAATTATCACAAGGCTCTATTAGCATGTAAAATTAAGACTATTAACAATAAAACTATCAAATTTAGACTAGCACTACAGATTGGCACATTTAAAAGTAGAGCCCAATCCATCAAATTTGAGATATTCCTAACCATTTAATAAGAAGAAATATAGTTAGTTTATTTATGTATAAAATAGTTATAAAAAATTCATTCCAATCAGCTAGTACTGTTCAATCAGGAATCATACAATTTAGTTCAATAGAAGTATATAAAGAGCAGGCCAAAGTATGGGCCCTTTATAAGAACAACTAATATATAAGAATATACTCAATAGTCAAGACTAGAATTATTAAAGAAAAAAGGAATCAATACACTGCAACACTAGTCAACCTCCACAAGGAACATCAATAAAAGAGTTGAAAAAAATCATTGAATAGACATATATGCAGGCATGCTATTTCTCCCTAAATCAACTTAAACAGAACAAATATTTTATTGTCCAAAATTTTAAAGATATACAAGATCTGAACAGGGTAAAGAACATCCCCTTGTAACTAGAAAACACAGAACTAATGTGGGTTACAAGATTAATAAAACTTTGCTTTAGATGCGAGACATAGAAACATAACTCCAATATATGCACCATAGTAAAGAAAGATGTAATACAAAGTGATAGTATCAATAGACTCACCCATCAAGGCTCCTCCCTACCCAAAGAAAATGCTTTCTATTGATAAGTTAAGACAAAAAACCTAGTATAAGTTATATATTCAATACAAACTGCATATATGCCAGTATAGAGAAAGGCTTCTCTCAGCTACCTGCATAGTTAGAAACATTGATTGAGACCATCAGACAGCTTCGAATAAATATGAATACCATCAAATACTAGGTCTATATATTGGACAAAAAAGTATCTGCATTGAAAGAAGGTTCCCAAATAAAGGCAAAAGGATCAGAAATTATTAATTCACCTATCAAATAGGAACAATAGTTACTAAGATCAAATCTAGAACTCCATCTCCCAAAGGAATAGATATTAGACAACAACAAAAGCTAATTAATAAAAAAATGGAGTCCACAATCGAGATCACTATGAAAGAAATAATGGACTGCTTAGATTTTTCCATCAAAATAATAAAATTAACAGAACAAATTTTCTAGTTTCTTCAAAACAACTATGATTAAGAAATATAAAGGAAATGTAATCAGTAACAAGTGAAGAGAGGAAAGAATAATAATTAATAAAGAACAGTACAACTGGAGAATTGGAACAATTAATGTAAAAGGAGTCATTATAGAGATAAACAAAATATAACTATTAAAATACTGTCAAGAGAAAGAAATAGTTATACTGGGAATAACAAAAACCTAGTTACCTGAGAATCAAAGATAATAAGATGAAGAGGAGAGATATCAGATATGATCAACAAAATTAAACTATCAGAAACATAAGGCAGAAGTAAATATAATAATAGCAAAAAAGTGTACATTATAATAATAGGTGACTTTAATGAGGTGGCAGATGAGCAGTTAGACTATATAATAGAAAAAATTAGAGGAATCAAATCAAGACAGATCATAGATACTCTAATAGTATATAACTTTACAGATACATATAAACAAGTCCACCTAATCACAAAACATTACATATATAGTAAATCAAAGTCAGGATACAGAAGTAGATTAGACTACATTTGAGTATCTAGTCCCTACTCCCTCACATTATTAATGCAAAACATATGGCAGTAGAAACTGTTATCAAAAGTGGTCACAAAATAGTAATAATATAGATTAATACACTACATACATCATAATTTAAGTTAGTAAATAAGAAAAACAACAAGTAGAATAAAATAGACTTCAGCAATTCTACTCCCAAACAATGGGCCAAGTTTATAGCATAGATAGAAATGAAGACAAGAAAAGTCTTGAGATCTAACAGGGAGACAGGAGAAGAAATCTGGTAGCAATTCAAAATATAGATAATAGCCACTGTGAAAGAGACCTTAAAGAAAAGGTGATGCTGAAAGAACATAGAAACTATACACAAATTGAAATATAAAAAACTTATAAAAAAACAAATAATGATAGATAGAATTTATAGAAGATGTCAGGCATGGCTCACAAATTCAGACTCAAGGTCTAGAGCAACATGGATACAGGTTGAGAAAGATATAAGTGAAGCAAACATATCAATTCCTTTCCAATGGACCATACCTGTTTGAAAAGATACAGTACAAAATCATAAGAAGCTACATAATTGGTTACTGAAAATCAATGATATTTGAGAAGTAAAAAATAAAATTATAAAAATCAAAATTGAACAAGAAAAAAGAAAGAAAATTATAAAACATATCAAACAGAGATACAAGAATCTTGAGGAATATTCAAAAAGAATAATAAATAGTATCTTGAACTGGCCCACAAGAGTCATCAATACCTAGAGACTGATCAAACATAAGAAAGAAAATGAAATTAAAACTATAACTAATCTATAAGAAATCAAGATCAAGATAAAAGAATACTTTCAAGACTGAACTAGATCAAAACACACTCTAAACATAGAAGACTTCTCATACTGGGAGCAACAATATAAGCCAAAAACAAATATCTAAGAAAATTGGTTCAATGAGATAATGAATACAATTATCACATCAGAGATAAGACTATGATCTTGAATAAGAAGAATTCCAGTGTACAATATTAGGTTCATCAGAGATCCCATATTTGGGACTAAATAATTTAAAAGAATATGGACTCAAAATTTTAGCGGTATTATTTAATAAGATACTAGATACAGTTGAAGTCTCAGAAGATTGGAGAAAAGAAAACGTATATTCAATTCCCAAGCCAAAAAATTGGATGGGTGACATTAACATTACATGACCCATTACTTTACTGAAGACAATAAGAAAGATATTTATGAGTATCATAATAACAAGATTAACAAAAATAAGTATGAGATACAAAATTCTCTATAAAAATAACTAGGCGGGTCTACCAGGAGACAGTACACAAGAGCCAATCCATATTATAAACAATGTAATGGAGAAGGCCAAAGAATTTAAAAAGAAGGTGTGGATCTTTAGTCAAGATATTAGCAAAGTGTATGATTACATTAACAGAAACATGATAATCTAAGCCCATAGAAGAATCTATATATCCAAAAAGATAGTCAAAATAGTAGATAATATATTAAAGAATAGAAACAACAAAGTAATTACAGCACATGGCCTCACTAAAGAGTATTCCATATAGAATAGAATAGATCAGGGGGATACTATCTCTTTCCTCTTATAAAGAATCTTTTATGATCCCCTGTTGCAAGAGATTAAGAACAAATACATATAATATATGATAGAAACAAAGATCTTCTTTGATCTTATCCCCAAATTCTGAAGAAATGACCAGTAAGAGGGTAAGGGAAGCCAAGGTCATAGCAACAGCTTACATAGATGATATTATATAGTTTGCAAATAGCTAAGTGGATATGCAGGAAATTCTCAACAAAGTAGCAGAATTTCTCAAGATAAATAATATTCAAGTCAATAATGAGAATTCATTACTGATATATATAAATGCAAGCAAAGAGAGAAGAGTATCAAACTAAATAGAACATGAATTTCTCCCTGCAGTACCACGAAGTGACAAGAATCTTAGAGGTATAAATATCTGAAAATAGAAAGAAGATCTGTTAAAAGAATATTATCAAAAAGAAGGTAGATACTATAACCAGAACACTAGAATGGAAAAAGAATATAGATAAATAAATAAGATACATAATCAACTATACTCTCTTTCTAGTAATAGAATATTTGTTAAATGATCTAGTTTTATTAGAAAAGAAAAATAATAAAATAAGTAATAAAATTAATGAAATCTTTAAACACAAAGCCGAACTATCAGTAATAATGTCAAACTACATCATCCATGTGGATTTTGGATATAAAATATTTAATTTGTGGAATAGACAAATCTTTTTATATAGAAAAAATCTATTCCATAGACTTAATAACTATAACTTAGTAGAATTACAATTTAGATCAGACTTTAGCACTTTCAGAACAAATATTGATTCAATATGTCAATTTTAATATATAAGTTTCCTTTTTGAACCAGAAAAAGGAAAAACTTGACAAACAATATCCTAAATATGCTAAAGCTTTGAGAGATTACTCTTGTTCTAATGAAACATGCATAGTTCTGAAAGTCTGTTAAGAAGGAAGGTATAGCAATCAAAGAAATGGTCTTAAAGGAATAGTACAATAAACACAGAAATGTGCTCAGGCATAGAGAAATTCTCTTCCAGAACCAGTTGCCTAATAATAGCAAAACAAGATTCCTCTTCTGGCAACAAGTGAGGTTTAGACTTGAAAAGTAAGGCAGAATACCATTATGGTATAGAGACTTGAGAGAGCTAGCCAAGGACTTTAGGTACAAGAAAACAAACAATAACAAAGAGCCAGTTGAAAAAGATAGAAGCGAAGGCATCAGTTCAAGTACAAATAGTTTCTGTTCAAATACACCAGTATTTTCATATCAAAAACAATCAACAATCAAGTGGCTGGCAATCAAGAAGGATAGAAATATGATCTTAACAAGGAAGAAGAAAGCACTGGACAACTAAATAATTCTGGTCAATTATATGACTAGAAAGGAACAAACATTACCACTTTATAAATGTAAGAGCTGTCCTTTCAACAATCTGGAATATAGAAGTCAGTATAAGGATCAATAGCAATATATAATGACCCAACTATTAGTACAATCAATCAATATAAAGGTACAAAGAGTACAAAGAAATATATCTCCAAATCACAAGAAGATAGAATGGGACAGCTATACACAAATAGACTTCAATCCGCATCTCAAAATATAGAATATGTCCTAGGAAAGGTCAGAACACAAATGTCAAATACTCCACTATTCACAATACACCTAGACCCAGTATCTATTACAAAGATGCTAATTGAAAAAAAGCTTAAGATACTGACAAGAACTAAAACAGATAGTGAAGAAGATAGCTCTACATACTAATCTTCAAATTTATACAGATGATTCCTTTACACAATGGAATGTAGACAGCAGAATGGAAATACAATAGGTGATTCAAACAAATAAGAGAATAGAAATAACTAGGTTCTAAGTAGAAACACAGAAAAATTCTTAATATGGATAGAGTTGACAACAATACTCATAGTAATCAGTATAATAAGTGCAAACAAGAGGATAAATATTATCACAGATAGTTAAAGTACAATCAATGCAATAAAAAAGATTAGGACAAGACAAGTAAAGAAGAACCAAGCATCAGAAACCCCAAATAAGAGTCTTATTAATACAATATAAAAGTTCATATTGGTACAAAATATTATAGTGGTATGGATGAAGATCAAAAGTCACTCAGGCAATTCAAAAAATGAGTCAATAAACAAACTAGTAGCAATGATAATATTAGACAAGTACAAAGACAAAATTAAGATCCAGAAACTGAATACTACTAGTGCAACAATAGCACTAAGATGGGATCAGTTCTTTATTGACCTTTCCTTTAAAATAGTAAAAAAAAACACTTTTTAAAATCAAATAGACCAGCAAGTAGAGAACGTTAAGATGCAACTAGAAATGGCTCTCTAGACAGAAGGTTCAAGAGATAAATTGGAACATGATCATGCAGACACTAGTACCATCAAAATAATATCACTTCAAACTAATTACAAGAACTACAGGAATAGAACCTTCAGATGAAAACATGATTAAATGAGTATCTAATAATGGCAAACATTAATATTCAAAGGCCACATCTATACAAGAGCCCGACTTGTATAGTCTGTAAAAGATAGGAAGAGAGGGATCTTTACCTTTTATATATGCACAGAATGAAACAAGAATGAAGGAGAAGTACATAACCTTCCTCACAAATGAATATGCATCAAGAGCATAAAATAACAAATAAATAGAATAGATATAGAATAGATAGAAACAATAGACAATTACTCAAAACATCAACACATATGAGAAACACAAACAGGGCAAACAAGATAGAATAGAGAGACATAATAAGAAGAGCAATTATTTATAAAATTATAAGAGTAACAGAAAAAATTGTCAAAGATGCAAAGACACCAAAACTGCAATAAAAGTAGCCATAATATACTTCTGAAAGGAGAAAAAAGAAATGTAAAAGTTGAGATGTGAACTGATAACAAAATGGGAAAAATCACAAGGAATCTTTAAGAAAATGAAGTAAAATAAGAATAGAAAGATCAAGAAGAAACTAGGAAGGGAAGCAAAGCAGGGGATAAAGAACCAGACCATGGGTTTTAACCAACTATATATAAGGTTAACTAATCTAAATATAAAGAATATTTTACAGAATGGCTTTAATTTTAACTTATTCTTTAATATAAATATTAGTGTTAGTAGAGTTATGATATACTAACATTTATCCTTTGAGTGGACTGCAGCAAGTCATAGAATTTGAAAGATATTGAGCCATTAGTTTTTTTTCTATGATAAGTATATTTTTTTATAATTAAATTTATGTATATAAGAGAGTATTTATTATTAAATAAAAACTACAAGGTATGGCTTCATCAGTTATTAAAAAAAAAAAATAAAATAAAATAAGACTATAATTTTAACAATATATTATATATAATAATAGGTCTCTAAAGTATTTATATATAAAATTTTACAGATTACTTATGTCCCTTTTTGAGGAACAAAATTTATAGCTCTTTACTTCAATAGGAATAAAAGTCAGGAAATACTATAAATCAATGATTTGGATAATAGTGAACAATTGTGTATAGTTTTTTTATAGTTATTAATTTAAAAATTTTAATGTTTTCTAGTAAAGGACATTTGACTTTTGTTTTTGTCTCCCTCTTTAGGACCCTATCTTTAATTATATATACTTAAAATTATAATAATTTTTTTAATATCTAATATATTTTAATAAATATATTATTAAAAAATCAAATTTTAAAAAATAAATTTAAGAATTTTAATTTTTAAATTTTATTTTTAATATAATTTTTTAAAACTAATAATTTTATAAATTTAAATAAAATATAACAATATTAAAGCCTTAATTTTAATACCAATAAAAAAATTTTTTTTAAATTTCAATTACTAGTTATAAAGTTTAAATTTTTAATTTTAAGTATATATAATATATAAATCAAAATATAAGACAAAATTCAAAGTATAGATAACAACTATATATAATTTTAGATTTAACTATTTTCTTTATATACAAGTTTTACCTTATATTTATTTTATATTTTTATTATTTGATTTAATAAAATTTTAATTAAAAAAAAAAATATAAAAAAATATAAAATATAAAATTTTTAAAATTATAATTTTAAGGTTGTAATTTTAAAGATTATAATTTGAATTATTATTTTTGATGATATAATTTTGAATTATAAAAATTTTTGGTTTTTTATTTTCAAAAATAATAAAAATAATTAATTATCTGTATTTTATCCTTTTCTATTATATATTCATTTTAATCATAATTTTAATATTATATTTAGACTGAACTTTAGATAAGATTATATATAATTGTTCATAAATAAAAACTGATTTATATAAATACAATATTATATATATAATTATTTGATCTTTTGCCTTATTTTTTTTTTTTTTTATGCACTCATGCCTAACTTTATTGAATCCCAAATTACAAGTTTACATTGTACAAAGTACGAATATATGGATTTATATTCAGGAAAGATAAAGATAATAATAAGCTAAAATTATTCTAAAGCTACTTTGAGGCTTATTGCCCTTTCTTTTTCCAAAGAAAAACCAGCATCCCTAGAGCATGTTGGTGTCATAAATGAAAATAAAAGAAATAAAAGAAAAATTAAATAGTTATATAAGATATATTGGTCTTATTTCTTGGCACATGCCTGTCTTGTTCAAATTTTTCTCATGAAAGGTCTAGGGAAAACTTCTACTAAGTCTTTTATGAAAATAAGGTGAAGGTCAAGAGAAAACTGTACAGTTTTAAAGCTTATGGGGAGGGAGTAGCCAAGAAGGCCCAGGTGATATATTGGTATTCACATAATTGACTTAAAAGTCTTCCAGTATATCATCAATTAAATCCATTCTTATCTAAATATGAATATACTTATCCATTTGTGCATCTTATTTCAGATTTAATTCCTTATATGAAGAACAGCACCTAGCCTTGCAGTTGACATATCCTGCTGGTAGCCATTGGTACTAATAATCCATGAGAATCTTTCAGACATTTCAGTCAGCTCGCATGTCACTGCTGACATTTTTGAACTTGAGTTTTGATTAGTGTGATAATGTTAATTTTCCAGTCTTCCAGTTCAAGATTTTTTGAAGATAGAACGAAAACTTCCTGGATTACTTTGCATATAAACTTTAACACTGAGTATCCTTAATGGCTCCATGCTTTCTCTGATTCAGACTTTTTAAGCAGTAGAGGTTGGAACCTATCTGTCATATAATCAGAATATAGATGGCTTTGACTTAAGAAAAGATCAATCGAGTGTCTTGTGACCTTTACCATGATCAGTATATATACTACAACCTCTAAATAAGCACAATTAGCTCAATGAAAAGCTATCAATTTAATAGTTACAGATTAAATCTTGATAATAGAGCTCTACAAATCTTAATATTACTATAATGATATATATTAATGACACTACTTTTATCATCCAAAATAGAAAGCAACACAAAGACATTATGGAAGTCAATATCTCCTTTTACCATCTCAATAGTATTACAGTCAATCTCTTCAAATCTGAACTCCTAATATTCAATGGTCCACAGAAGAGTATTATATTCCAAGAGCATGAAATAATACTAACTACCAAAATGCAAACAATAAGAGTCCTGGATATATGGCACAAAAAAAAAAAAGGAAACCAATATCAATATAACCTTATCAAAAGAAAAGTTATCACAATTTGTAACTCAATAGCCAAAAAACAAATTACAAACAAGATACACTATTAAATCACAAACCACATTTTTTTTTTTATAATAAAGTACTTACTAATAGATCTGATATTAACAAAAAATAAAACACAATGGATAGACCGCTGCATATGCAGTTGTCTCAAACATCATGTTCAACTCTCAAAAGCTGCAACAACTTTATTGGTATATCCCAGCAAACAGTATAACATTATAAAAATTGAAACACATCAATAACAAAAACATTATAATGATTTTCAAGAACTATATCACAGCAACAATCTAACAGACAAATAATCAGACTTAGAACTCAACAACTGTAATAGATGGCATGACAAATAGAGGATATTTTCAGAAAATGTCCAAAGATTTTATCAATAAAAGCCAATATTATATATAATATACTCAATAATATATAGGCCCAAAATATTACATTATAATAGCAAACAATTATTAGAAACAACAATGACAAACTCACCTATATATAAGATATCATAGCTGATAAATAGTATAATCTCAATAGAAAGGGACTAAAAATATACAACATCATGTGAATTGAACAACTTCTCAATATCTACTATATAAAAGCCCTAAACTGGCATCAAGTAGAAGCACTTCACAACAAAACAAACAAGTGAAAACAACTTTCATTCTTTACAATGCTTAAAGCCATGATATAAATTTATATCAATAATTACACAAGCTTCATCAACTCAATCTCAAAATACAAATCAAACACAATATAGACTTTGAACAAGAAAAATAAAGAAATCCCAACAAGTTATAATACATCTTCTAGCGATATCACAATATTACTATTGGGAAACAAGTGAGTCAAGACAAAAACTATATTAAACTATGATACTACCTCACTACAGATATCTCATCACTGATAAAATGTCTAGGATGTGAACTTAATCAACATATAGACAAAAAAAGTCATATATGCTGCTTTACAGCTCTAACAAAATTATTATATCAAGTTCCAGTAATCAAAACATCAAAAACAAATGCAGAAACCTTAGAAGAACCACACTTTAGAATCCAGATTTTACCCAACAATACTCAACACTAGCTTAATGAACCCAATCAAACATAGAGGCAGTTGAGGTTGATACAACTCCAACTTCTATAAAAAACTTGCTATAATTAATAGATATTCCAGCCTTTATAATATAACAACTCATTGACATTAACAAAAGTATCAATATCAATGAAATAATCAAGATAACCATAAATAGAGCCTTCAATCATAGTGATCACAATGCCTTAGAAGTAGACATTATCTTCTCAGCCAGCTTGCTACAATATGACAACTTTAAACTCAGAATTATAGGACAGTGCTCAGTCTTTAGAGCAGAGATCATAGCTGCAACCATCGCAATCAGCACCCTACCTTTTAAACAAAAAGCATTCATATACACAGACTCAGCTAAATTAATAATGAAGTTCAAAAAAGTATCACTAGGGCAAATAAAAAACATATCAGAAGCCAGACTCATTTACAACTTATACTACTGTATCAAGGCAGCACAAATCTTAATTAACTGGATCAAAATCAACAAAAAAGAAGACAATAATGATAAACTAAAACAAGCTGACAAGCTATTGAAACAAAGTCTAAAAGATATCAACATCAGTAACATTTTGACACAAAACTATTTGGAACCCAACATTATTACCTTTAGTTACAATCATAAGATTGAAATTACTGACATTATCTGCAAAACTATAAAAATAATAAGACAAGTCATACTCACATACAAATAGATCTCACTTAATCAAAACTACAAATTAAGTTAAAATCAAAAAGTTGATATCGAATAGAAACAGTTACTCCAACATTTACACCCTACAAAAATTACAACAATCACACAAACAATATAGACCATAGTTAAAAGGCATTCCCTTTTGACCAGACTTTTTAAAGAATGCATGCCATCACATTTTGATTTTCCCTCCTAGGACAAAAATAAAGATTGTTGAAGCACTTCTATGTTTTTTGTGATTTTTTCAGGCTGTAATTTTGATAGCAGTTGCATTTGTATTGATTATATCCAGGAAGTTTTCACCAAAGACTGAAAATAGGGCATTCCAGATTTTTAAAGCTATGATCCCTTGAAGTGATCTGTGTTGTCTTACAAGCTATTAAATAAATAATATTATTAATACATTTATTTATATTATTAATAACTGCAATAATTACTACTTGATGAATATGTTTTTTATAATACAGTATGTCTTTTAATATTTTCTTGTAAGGCCTTTGAAGAACTTTGAATGTTCTTGCTGAAAATATTTCTCTGTATACTGACAAAAATCTTCAGGATCCATGTATATTTATTCAAAAAAGAATTCTTTTATAATACTTTAGACTGCATACTATTATAGAATTCAAAATATTATTGAAGTTCTTCAAAGATTAAAAATTAAATCTTATCTTGATAAAATTCTATTCAGTAATTAAATAATGACTTATGTGAATTTTATTTTCTAGGTGAGTAATTTTATTCTCGACAACTTTTTGATGTTCTAATAACTGATTAATTTTCTTATGAAGACTTTTGTGAGACTTCAAAAGCCTCTTGATTACTATATTAAAAATTAAATATACAAATTAGTACTTATTTAAATAGTTATATCTTTTTTAATATACCTAGAAATTCTTCAAACAACCTTCTAGTAGGTGAAAATTCTAGAATATAACTGAGGAATCTTAATTACTTCCAGGACAGCTCTGTTTCTATTTCAGCTTAAGGTATTGATCTTCATTCTTCAGCTTGACCCAGGGTACCAGAAGTACTCTTGAGCTTTTTGAAGGGCTTCGAAGTACTTCCTTGTCATTTTCTTTTTTCTTTTTTACCAGAGCCTGAACAACCTGAAATCATTTGTTGAAACATATTACATATTTCTTTTCTTTTATTTAATATTAATAAAAAAAAAAACTTTAAAAACCTTATATAACACAAATCCTAAGAAGTTATATCATATTATAACTATATACAACTCTTCATCATCTTTCAAAAATTACTTCATAGCTTTAAAAATAAAATCATATTGAAATCATATTGACAAAATTATGACAACTTATAAATTAAATTTTTAATTGACTAAAATTAATCAATATTTTATTGGTCAATTTTATGCATTTTGAAGTTTTTCAAAGTCTTCTATAATAAATTACAAATGTCAATTTTATTAACATATATCTTTAAGACATTCTTCTTATATGAGGCATGCAAGCAAATGTATATTGACTGTAGACTCTAGTAATGAATCTAATGATGATTTAAAAGAGTCAGAACTTTCAATTATTTCAGAAACCTTTAAAAATATATAGAGTATTTCAAAAGTATTCATTAATATTTATTTGCTTATTTAATCTTTATTATTAATTTATGTTTAATTGTTTTAGAGTCCTTCAAAGTATATTGGCTTTCTTTAAAATAATATTTCTCAAATAAAGATTCTTATGATATTAATTTTTTAGAAAATCCTTTAGATAGTTATAATTCTTTAGAATTTTCTGAATACACCTTTAATAAATTTCCTAATGAAGTATATGCGATTCAATAACACTTGTTTTAAAAAATAATTTCAGTACTTCAACTAGAAATGAAATAATTTCTTTTTTTAATAAACATTCTAGTTTATCAATTAGTCCTTTGTCAAAAAATATTTAACAAGAATATAAATTCATGAATAATATAAAACAATTAAATTTAGATTATTTCAAAACTTGTGTGTTATCTTATAACAATATAAAATACTTCTTATATCATTGGTCAATTATTAGTTACATTAAAAATATTCTAGAAGTTTTCAATATTTTCAAAGAATTTTCAAAAAACTTTGAAATGTTATATCAAAATAATTCAATAATTATTGTAAATTATTTTAAATTAAATATTTAATTTTATTTATTTATTTATTAATTATTTTTTTATAAAATAGTAGAAAATAAATATATAAAGAACAAAATAATTGTGCCTAATGAAGAGATGCAGAGAATTCTATTTTGAAGGATGAAAATTACTTTTAACAATTTTATATTCTAATGCAACCAATTGTAATATTTTGGGAAAAAGTTTATTATATCCAATATATATTTCATTAAAAAATATATCAACTTGGAGGTGCAATAATCCAAATGCAAAACAACTATTAAAATATTTATTAATTATCAAATCAAAAAATATAATAGAAAAACAATCACAAAATTTCAAAAAAATTGTGCACGAAACATTTAAGTTTTTGAAGATCTTACTTGAGTCACTAATTTCAATAAAAAATGGAATCAATTTTTCAATAGGAGACAAAATTGTTTGATTTTTTCAAAAATATTCATAATTATAGTTAACTGATCTGAAGCTGTATCCTTTTGTTTAACTTATAAATCAAGTAATTCAAACAATCCTTGTTATTTTTGCTTAATTACAAAAGACAATTTTGTAGAAATAAATTTACATAAAGTAATACAATACCTTGATGTCATAAAAATATAAAAGAATTATTTTAATCAAATCTAACAAAATCAGTATCAATAGAAAATATAAATAATTTTTTTTGAAGAATTCCATAAGTTTTTATAGTTTTTATAGATAATTTATTTATTATAGACTAAATTAATTTTTATTAATTTATAGAGATATAAATATATATAAAGCAGCTGTACCCGATAGAATACATCACCTTGATCTTGATCTTTTTCAATATCAAATTGAATATATCCAAGAATTATTAAAAGTTTTAAGGTTTCTCATTTTTAGATAAAATGGATCGAAGACTTGCAAAAATTCCAAAATTTCTAGAATTAAAGATTTTTTTATATGGTATTCAATATATTGCAAGATTAATCACAGATAAATATAAAAATCTAATAAAAGTTATGATTTTTGTAATAGATAACATATGTGATAAAAATATATAAAATGTAAATATATGAAATATATATTATTAGTAGATATGAGGAGTTCTCCAAAAGCAATTTAAAAAAATTTGAAGTATGAAATATTTGTTTATATAACTATTGTCATGGGCTATCCTGGCAAGTCCATCACTAATCCGTAGTACCTCACATAACCAAATATCACAAATACTCACTAATGATACAAAGAAGAGAATGCTTCCTATAAAGAACACTTAGAGAAGGTAGAGGTGTGGTGATTGACTTGGCTGAAGGTAAGTGTCTCTTTATTGCATTCTGTTTCTTTGATATATTACTAATTCTTATCTCTATTCTCAATAAGGGCTGTTTTTTCTAACACATTCAGCTCTGCCTTTTCAGTATACATTGGTAAGCTGTTTATACTTTTCTATCTAACAATGGCTATCTACTTTATAATCAGCTATACTAACCCTAAGCTTTGCTAAACTTTCTA
>CAJVPT010002835.1:0-16602 GCA_910592055.1 Acaulospora colombiana
AGTTTACAAAGGTTTAATAAAGCACACCTAACTAACCTGACAGAGGGTTAATTTAAAAAAAAAAAAAAAAAAAAAAATATAACATATATGTATAACTATTTATTTGTAATAACCAAACAGTTACAATTAATAAAATTACAAATTAAGCCTGTGGGCCTAACAAGATCCTAATCGATACAATCAGAGAAATTATCATGACACAGCATATCAAAATTTAGTGAACAAAAATAAAAGGCTACTCAGGAAACAAAGGAAATGAATAAGCAGACAAACTAGCTGCCATCACACTCATAGACAGTTTCAAGAATATCATAAAAATTCAAGAACTACAAACCACAAACAGCAACACAACATTAATATGGGACCAGTTCTTTGTGGACCTTCCCTTTAAAACAATGGGCAAGACCCTCCTAAAAACAAAATGGGCCAGTAAATGGAGGACACTACAATGAAACCAAATATGACTAACAAGACAAAAAAGCAAGAAGATAAACTGGGAACTAACCATACAAATCCTGATGCCATCCAAAATCTCCTCCCTCTAGACCAGCCTAGAAGATTACAGGGATAAAACTTTTCGATGGAAAACATGGTCCAATGGACATCCCACAATAGCCAACATGAATATTTGCAAACCATGAATATACAAGTCAGCAAAATGTGTAATCTGTGGAAGACAAGAAGAAAGAGATCTACATTCTTTTACTTGTGGATCCAACAAAATAAGGCTAATCGAGAAACTCACAAAACTCTTAACATAAGAATATATATCAAGAGCCAATGGTAACAAACAGTTACAATCTATTCAAAGTAAGTGGGAACACCTCCTCAGATCAGACAAAAGGAAAGGAAACTGGGAGATAGTAGAATCAATAGATGTAATCAGAGGGGTCATTACATATAGGATAATTCGGGTAGCAGAGGAAATCACAGGAGATGAAAAAAAAGCCAAAGCTGTAGTAAAAAAGGCTACGATACAACTCTGGCAAGAGAAAAGAAGTATTTGGAGGCTAAGATGTGACTTGGTCCTAGAATGGGAAAGGATACAGGGTATATTTAGAAAAATGAAATGATAACGAATAGGAAACAACACTAAAATACCCAGAAAAGAAACCTTATGGAATGAAGGAAACAAGACAAATGCCAGCAGAAATTTGTATATAGAAATAATAAACCATAACATGAGAAACATATTACAAAACAGTTTCAGTATTAACTCTCTCTTTTATATAAATATCAATATTAGTGAAGTCATGACACACTAATATTCACCAAAATGGTGAACTGTAGCAAGTCGCAGAGTTTGTGAGATACTGAATCATTAGTTTTTTTCCTAATATAAATGTATTTTCTCTCAATTCAATTTGTGTACATAAGAGAATATTAATGGTTAAATAAAACTACATGGCATGACTTTGCTAGCTTTAAAAAAAAAATAAAATAAAATAAATAAATTCTATCTCCAGTAAAATGTTTATAAAATTTGGAGTCACTTTTATTATTGCATCTAATAAATTATTTCCAAATGAAAAATTTTTTTACATTTTGTTAAAATTTTGATATCCACTCAATTTTTATAACTATTATTTTAACAAATAATTTACTATTAATAAATTTTGTTCAGCATAATTAAACTATTTAAATATAAAGTTTTATAAAATTCTATTTAATATTTAAATTTTTATTTGATAAAATGTACAGCATTTAAACAATAACAAAATATTTAAAAATTATTATACTTAATTAGAAATAGTTTATATATACTGTATATAACTTTTTATTTTATTAATAATAATAGTTTTTATGTATTAAGAAAACTTGTTTCTTATTATAAATTCTACTTACAGTAAAAATTATTATATTTGAATAAATTTATATTATTATATTTAATTATTTTTTTATAAATAAAATTTAAAAAATTTTTAATTATATAATAATTATTAAAAATTTTGATTATAGGATAATTATTTATTAATTTATATACAGTATACAGTATATAAATCTTTATTTACATATTTATTTTTTTTATAACTTTATTGTTATTATTATTAAAAATGATTACTCAAAGAAAAAAACTTACTATTTTTGAGCATAGAGAAATTATTGAAGCTTGGAAATATAGAATAAGAGAAAAAAAAATAGCAGAAACATTAAATCATTCAAAAACTACTATTCATAATGTTATTTTTGCTTATAAAAATAATAATTATAAAAAATCCCCTCCTAGAAGTGACAGATCACCTATTATAATAGAAAGAGATAATAATCAATTAACAATAATTGTTAAAAAAAACAAAAAAACAACATTTCAAGAAATACATGAAGAATTTATTAATTCTACTTCAATAAATATTTAAATAAATACTATACAAAAATTTCTTCATGAATAAGATTTGTATGGAATAGTTTGAATTAGAAAAGTTTTTGTGAGTGAAACTAATAGAAAAAAAAAATTATTATAAGCTAAAGAAAGATGAAATTGGAAAGATGAATGGAATAATATTATTTGAAATGATGAAACAAAATTTGAATTATTTAAATGAGATGATAAAAAATGGGTTTGGAAAAAACCATATGAAAAATATGATATAGTTTGTTTTATTCCTATAGTAAAATTTAATCAAAGAGTAATAATTTGGGAATGTTTTACTAAAAATGGTTTTGGTCCTTTAGTTAGATTAGAAGAAAAAGTAACAGCACAAATTTATATAGATATGTTAGAAAATAATTTATTATCTTATATAAATACTTTAAAAAATAAAGAAAATTATTTATTTCAAGAAGATAATACACCTATACATATAGTAAAATTAACAAAAAATTGAATAAATAAGAATAATATAAATATTCTTCCTTGGCCTACTTAAAGTTCTAATTTAAATCCTATTGAGCATTTATGGAATGAATTAAAAAGAAAAGTAAGAGTACACAAGCCATTTTCAACAAATATAAATGAATTATATGAAATACTTCAAAAAGAATAGGTAAAAATTGATATAAAAAAATATCAAAATCTTGTTAATAGTATGCCTTCTAGAATTAATACTGTTATAGATAGTAAAGGTTATTCAATAAAATATTAAATATAGATAATTTTATAGAATAAAATAACTTTTTAAATAAACTAATAAATAAAATTTTAATAAAAAAAATTTTTTTTTATATTTAATTATAACTATTAAATAATTTTAACCAATTACTAAACCTATGGGTCCATAGTATATTGGAAGTGCTTTCAGGTTACAATCACAAGGTCCAAAGTTCAATACCATATAGGGCCAAATAAAAATACTACATCACAATGAATTCAGTACTCCATTAGGTAACAGTAAATGTTATTGGATATAGACCTGATTATTTTACCAATAATCGAAATGGAAGAATCCACTACTACACAGTATCACTTGTAGCTGACTTTTATCAGATCAGGCTGATCTATAAGTATTGTAAGATGATTAATATCTTATTAGTATCCTGATAAGGTGGAGGAGGATGGAGCTGATCTTGTGATCAACTAGAATGAAAACTGGATTGGCATCAGATATCTTAATGATCTTATTGACTGCAAGAAGTTGTTGTAAGTCAAGAAGGTTAAAGTTCTGAAGAGAGTAAACATTGTACTGGTGAGATACTTAAAAGTATGGTTAGTTACTATGGCTTATTATTGAAAAACCTTGGTGAAAAGAGGAATCTGTGGACTATGTTGAAGTTCCAAATCTAGGGACAGATTAGAGCAAATGCAATAGTCTGATAACTAGATTACTCTATAAAGTGTTTTGAAAAAATTAAGAGAATGTTATATGGTTTCTAATTAATTGATATAAAACATATTGATAGTAAAATGTAAACAAGATTTTATTGACCATACTTATATGTTCTGATGATATCATTGGTGAATTAAAGTGAAATCAAGGATATAAATTCTTTCACTTCTTTAAATAAAGTATAATTGAAGTAAAAAAATTATAAGGTTATTAAAATAGATATTAAATTTTCTAGATAATAAAAATATGATTATTTGTTTAAACTAAGACTTTCAATTTCTTATTATTCTGATTAGACAAAGTATATGAAGGAAATTGGTTTCTTATTTCAATTAAGCTATAAGATCAAAAAATAGAGGAATATAAAATATTGCTGTTTTCTAAAATTGAGAATTTATTTTTTTAGACATTATATAATAATATTGTAATTAACAAGAATTCTCAGTACTAGTCAAATTCTCATATCATTATAAGGCAAAAAAATTGTTGAAAAATCTGCTTTTTGAATAATGGAAGATATTCACTAGTAAAATTTCTTTAACTAAATATAACTACTAAAAGATATCAAAAATTACATAACATGACTAAAAAGTCATATAAAAACCTGAGGTCTACTATTAGCTATTTTGTTTTATATAGTGGATACAAAATCAAAATAAAAAAAAAAGAAGTATTAAGCAAGACACCAAATCTGAGTGGTGATAAGTACCTTAGATAATTATAAGAAAATAATCAAAATCACTAATGGATAAGTTCTTTAGATAGTTAGAAAGAAGAAGAATATTCCAAAAGGGTTGGTTTTTAATGAGAGGAGGTTTTTAGCAATGGTTCTTTAGAGAACATGAAGTACTTTTATTTTTCTTTTTTTATTTTCTTTTTTATATAGTGCACTTATAGTACATATTTTATATATTTCCTTTTCTTTTTTTTTTTTTATTTTTCTTTTGTAGTTTCATGAAATCAATTTTTTGAAGAATAATAAATAACAACAATCTACTAGCAATTATGAGTAAATTAGAAAGATATTTATTCAAAATCTATCATGAAGCAAAATATTGTTTTCAAGATTGCATTTAAAGGTTGAAGCTTTTTTTAAAATTGAAAGTTATTAATGGATAAATCAGTACAATATTTAATTTAACTATAATGTAATTGTCTTATATATCCCAATTGATTTTTATAATAATTAATAAATATATTGTATTGATCTGATCATGGGTTTAAAAAATATATGGGTTTAAAAAATATATATACTGTATAATATTATTTATATTTTTATTTTATTAAAAATTAATTATAATAGTGAAACTCTTTCTGCTGATCCTCTGACCACACACAAAAAAGATATTCACAAGAAGTTTTATACTTCCTTGCTAATAAAGTCTTTATACTTTCATTAAAACAACTTGAAGCTTGTCTTTATTTATCTCTTCTACCCTTTCTTACTTATTTATAAACTTCTTTGAATAAAAACTTAAGTCTCTAATAGTCGAAAAAAACTCAAATACATGCTTTCTCTACTAAAGACAAGAAGGTTCTAGGAAATAAAGAATTGACAAGTGGAGTGTCATCTTATAGAGTTGGAAGCAACAAGAAATAAAGGTTCTGTTGACAAGAAAAGGCTTATTTTTCACCTTCTCACATACTGTCTTATACTATCTTAAAGTACTTATTGCTTTTCACAGTTTTCTTGTGAGATTTTGCTTATTTCAATTTGATCCTAAATTTCTGATAGCATAATGTCACCTGGCATCTGATTGGTTAATATGAAACATATTAGTAGCTGAATATAAACAAGCTCCTATTGGTTACCTCATATGTTTCGATGATATTATTAGTAATTGAAAGAAAAATTAAGGATATGAATTCCTCCACTCCTTCAAATAAAGTTTAACTGAAGCAAAGAAATTAAGAGACCATTAGGATGGGCACTAAATTCCCTAGATGATGAAAAAGTGATTATTTGTTCAAGCCAAGGCCTTCAACTTCTTATCATCCCAGTCGGATAAAGTATACAAAGGAGGTTATTTCCTTATCCCAGTTAGGCTGTAAGACCAAAAAGCAAAGGAATATAAAATACTACCCTTCTTTAGAATTGAAAATATATTTCCCTAGATACTATATAATGATATCGCAATTAAGATAAATATCAATAAATTTTTTTTAACTAGGTATAACTATTGAAAGATATTGGGAGTTACTTAATAAGACTAAAAAGTCACATAAGAACCTGGGGTCTATCATTAGTCATCTTCTTCTATATGGGTGGATACAAAATCAAGATTGAAAAAAAGGAAGTATTGAGCAAGACACTGGTCTGAGTAGGCAATAAGTATCTCAAACAGTTACAAAAAATAATCAAGAGCATAGATAGATAAGTTCCTCAGATAATCAGGAAGAAGAAGAATATTCTATAAAGATTGACTCCTAAAGAGAAGAGATTTCTAGTAGAGATTCTTTGAAGGACATGAAGTATTTTTAATTTTTTTTTTCTTTTTATTTTATGTAGTGCATTTGCATATTTTTGGATATTTTCCTTTTCTTTAATTTTTTCTTTCCCTTTTGTAGTTTCTTGAATTCAATACCTTAAAGGATAATAAGTAGTGACAACCTGCTAGCAATAATGGATAAATTAGAAGGGTCTTTATCCAAAACTTAGTTCAGAATAAAATATTGTCCTCAAAGTTGCACTTAGAGGCTAAAACTCTTTTAAGAATTGAAAGCCATTGACAAGTGTATTAGTACAAGTCTTTTAGTTTAGCTATAATACAATTGCCCTGTGTATCTCTATTAGTTTTTATAATAATTAATAAATATATAATACTGGTCTGACCATGGGTTTAAAAAAAAAAAGCAAAATGAATCTATAAAAAAACTCTTTTCTAAAAATTTTCAAATCCTTATAATTTTCTTTTTAAGAAATTACCTAAAGAAAAAAGACCACATCAAATACAAGGAACATATTCTTGTAACAACAATACAAATCTAAAACAATTTAATATAAGACAAGACTGTACTAGACACTTCAAACTAGGGGATAATTAAAGACTTTTGTTCCTATCAGTTGCTTTATCTCCTCAACTTACAGAAAAGAAAACAAACAAATAGTAACTGATTCACAGTCAAAAAAGATAAACCAATATCAACTTTACAAAGCTTGCAGTTAGACCAATACAGGTTAACACTTTTCTTGACACTACAAATAACCTTGAAAAGAGATAGATTGATTTAATAAATCAAATAATCTCAAATATTTCAAAACCTAAAAGAATATAAAGTTCCTTAAGGTCTAAATAACTTAATGTACAGATTTTCAATTCTTCAATATTAAAACACATCAACAAGTAATGCGAACACGTACATATATAAGGGTTAACTTTCAAAACATATTCAATTAAGATCTACTATAGCAGTACAACAAAGCTACTATATTGATAAGATCAATAATCATAACAAAACAACATCAAGTGATCAACATAAACAACATTTCAAATATCGATAGTAAACTAGTTAAAACAAGTAAACAACACTGGTACTAAATAGTAAATAATAATATGATTCCTATCTATATTAAAATAGACTAGTAAGCTTAATAGTTACTGAAATAATATTAAGAACAAAATTAATCTACTCACATAACCACTTATAATACAATATAACTATACAACAATAATATTAATCTATACATATAAACTATTATGAATAAAGTAAAACAGATACTTCAAATAGTAAACAAAAGAGAAGAAGATATTATTGATATACTAGTTTAACTAGCAAAGAAACATAATGAAATGGATCAGCTATGGGCTATACAACAAATTATCCAACAAAAAGATATAACTTTTCACAAAGATATAATAATAGCTGTTTCAAAAACATGTATCATATTGGATAGCATCATTACTAGAATCCTAAAAATAGACAAAAGAATATTCCACAAAGAGTGAATTCTTATATAACATATTACTTATCTCTGGTATAATAAAAAGAAAAAGGAGAAAAATCTATTTCAACTCCACATAGAAGATAGATATCTAGATATAATCAAGGAAAAACCATCAAGAATACAATCCATTCCAATATTGATTGAATTAATATTGGACAATAATATAACAATAATGTATAGTTAAGAATAAAAGGAGATAGAAATGGAAACACTTAAAGGTAAAATTCAAGGCCATAATATAATTAAGTGTAGCTTCTATGCAACAAGAAACAGGCAAGTAGCCTCATCACTAAATTTCTATTTCATAAGTAAAAAGAGTAAATATAAAGTAAGAACAATGACAGCCAATATTTCAGGAGATAATGAAGAAGTGCTCAAAGTATACTTGGGTAGTATACTGGAATTGCCATGAAACAAATATAATTTTTTTCAAAAAGAATTTATTAATGGAAATAAATAGTTAAGCTTTGACCTGAAGGAAGAAATCTTTTCAAATATGTAGAAGAAATAAACAGAAAAGAAGAGGCCTTCTGTTTACAACAGCTTGAAAACAAAATCAACAATCAAATACAAAATACAGAGATATTAGACAAGAAGATCTTTTAATCAATAAAAGAAGGAAAAGAAAAAGATATATGGCATGTTAACTTAATAGATATAGAATACAAAACTTCTCATAATCTTATAAAAAAATATCTAAAAAGATATAAAGAGATTCAAAACATATATTATTATGAGTCACATGGATGATGCAATTTATATGTAATGATCTAGAATCCAAAAACCCAAAAGTTTGACATGAAAGATTGAGTGTCGCAAGGTAAGATACTATAGATAAGGCTTTAGTACTAATAAGGGAACTATATGTATCTGAAAAAGTATGGAAAGTTTAGCAAAGCTTAGGGTTAGTATAGCTAATTATAAAGTAGATAGCCTATTGTTAGTTAGAAAAGTATAAATAGCTTATCAATGTATGCTAAAAAGGCAGAGCTGAATGTGTTAAGAAAACAGCCCTCATTGAAAATAGAGATAAGAGTTAATGATATATCAAAGAAACAGAATGCAATAAAGAGATACTTACCTTCAGACAAGTCAATTATCATGCCTCTGTCTTTCCTAAATGTTCTTTATAGGAGGTGTTCTCTTCTTTGTGAGTATTTGTGAGATGTCTGGGTTATTTGAAGTGCTACGGATTAGCAATGGACTCACCAAGTTAGCTCATGATAATATATTTATAAGGTTAAAACAAAAACAAGGGTTAAAGTTTATATCAAGTGATATAGTTATTGGAAAATAAATTCAGAAACCTTATGGAAAACAAAAACTATTAGAGTTATTTTTTCCAAGGAAGAATTAATAGATAGAGAAATTAAAGTTATACTAATAGAATAGAACCAAAACCCTGCAAGGTTACTAGGTACTAATAAGATTTATTTAAGTTCTGATAGTTAGGACACTTAATAGTATAGAAACAAAGACATGTTATATCTAAAGAAGCTCCTATATACTAAAAAAACAGAATTTACAGTTATATGCTTTGCAATAAGAGAAGCTCTCAACAAAGCCTATAAATAATATATCACTTGCAAGGGCTACATTTATTATAAAATATAAAGAATATATTAGTGAAAAGTGAAAGACCCAGAAACAGAAAGAAAAAAAGTCAAGGCACAAAAAAGAAAAGTTAAAATAGATAATGAGGTACCATGAACTCACTATTTTGACAATAAATTAATAAGCTCTTTTTTCCTATCTGGTAAGAGTCATCTGTCAGTAAAAAAGTTATTTCCAAGAGATTCACCTTCAAGAAGTCAAAGAAAATCTTATAGAACTCAATTGAAAGTATAAAACAAAGAAACAATGAAAGATATAAGGACCAAGCCACAGGAAGTAATAAAGAATCTATTGGCAATTTAAGGCATAACCAATATAGCAACCCTAATACAAATTAGTCAAATATAGAAATAGAAAATGAGAAAGATCCACTATATCATATCTTAGTCAACTTAGAAAAACTAAGTGGCTGAATAGCCAAACTAGAAGATAGGATAACTATTAATAGATAAACAAGATATGGTAGAAGAGGGGCAAATCACTTCTAAAAAGATATACCAGTTATTTAAAATAACAAGAAGAAAAATGAGCCCAGTTTATTCACAACAAAAACATAAAAAAAAAGGCAAACACCAACAAAAAAAGAAATACAACAATATACAATTAGATAATTTAAATCTAGAAATATTTTTACTAAATGAAAAAACTGACTTTTTGAATAAAAAAGAAAAAGACAAAGATAAACAAAATAATAATAGAGAAGAAAAAATTAACATAAAAAAAAGAATAATAAGAATAGGCATAAATAACATTAGACATATTATTAACAAAGTTAATCAACATAGTCTTATAGAAGAGACAAGTGAACAAGGTATAGGTATAATGGGGCTATGTGAAACTAATTAATATATAGTAATATAAAATAGACCTTAAATAATCAGAAAGAGTATAAACACTTTCACAATACTAATAAAGATATCTTATATGATACAGGAGTGAGTCTGCTAATAAAAAAAGATCTTGAAAAACAAGTGGCATTGGTAGATGAAGCAGATGGCTATATGATAATCATAAATTTGTTAACAAAAAGAAATAAAATCTATATTATATAGGTTTACATTCCATCACATAGATACAGATGCAAGAAAGTGCAAACTAACTTAATAAGTTTTATCAGAAAAAAACATGGGCATAGTTTTTACACAATCATAATGGATGACTTTAATGCAATATACAATCTATCAGAAAATAGAATATTCTCCTCTAAAGCATGTTTCAGACCCTTTTGGTATTCAAAGATTCCTCTATTCAACTTTTTTGACAAATAGAACTTTTAAATATACAAGTAATATAGAAGGAAAAAGACAAAACATTCACAAGACAAGCTGTCACAAGTAGTAGCAGAAAAGATTTTATTTGGATGTCATAGAGCTTGGCAAAATATACAATTTTATAATTCAATAACCAATATTGAAAGAGACTATTTGAAGTAATCACACTATACTACTGGTAATATTACAAAATGATAATTTATTTATAAAAACAAGATCATTAAATACTACACAACAACTAAAACACAAAAAATTGACCTAAAAAAATATCCCCTGAACAATGGCAAGCCTTTCAAAAAAGTTTGAATTATAAGCTCAAAACCTTATTGGAGCCAGTAATTAATGAGGAATCTAATGAAGATGAAAAAGAACTGCAAGTTAATAAAATCTGGAAAGCCTTCAAAAATCTAATTTGTAGTGCAGCCTTTAACAAACTAGTAATCAAAAAACAGATCTCAAATAAGGAAAGGCAATATACTATAAATATAGTTCAGAATTTATGCAATATAAAAAGACTCTTCAATTAAAAACAGTTTTTAAGAAAGCAAAGGCATAAAAAGAAATAGCAAAAGTGTAGGAACTCAATATAACTATTGAGAAACACAATGCCATCTATAATTTATATCATTAAATAGAAAATTATTACATTTAATTTAGTATTTCTAAATTTTCTGGACATTTTTAAAAAAAGATATTCAAGATGTGATAGAGGGGTTTAAGTTTATATGTCAAAACTTAGAAGGCAAAAAAATAAGAGAGAAGATCAGATCAGCATTAGAACAAAGATGTGATAATCTCAAATACAATAAAAAAAAAATGGTAAACTTGCTATCAAACAAAGAAAGATATAAAATAATATTTAATTAAATCAAAATCAATCAAGATAGTATGAAATATATCATAACAAATAAAAAAAAAGTCAAAAAAGAAATAAGATGATACCATCAAGAGGCCTTTAAAAAGCATGATACCGACTTTAATAATCTTACTGAAGAGTAAAAAAGAGGATATATTCTCAATAATACATACAATATATATAATACAACACTTTTTTAGAATCAATTATATATAAGAAATTAGAAAAAACACTTTGTACACTTCCAAACAATAAAGCCTCAGAAAAATCTCAAATTAGTTATAAATTGCTGAAGAAGTTAGGGCAAGAAGAAAAAAAATATCTACAAAAAATGCTAAATACCTTCTTAAAATAGGAAGTATACCTATATATTGAAAACAGAGCCACATATATCCAATAGCTAAATCAAAACTATAGAAATGTGAATTGATAAACACAAGACCAATCATACTATTGGAAGTTATCAAAAAGTGTTTTATCAAAATTCTAATCACCAGAATGGAAAACATTTACAAAATCAACAATATAATTAGAAATTCCAATTATACAGGATTATTAGGATAAAATATAGCAGAACCTATTCAAATTCTCAATAATATTTACAAAGATGCAAAAGAAAATAAAAAAGAACTGTGGATACTCTTTCAAGACATAGTCAAGGCATAGAACATTATCAGTCTGAAGATATTAACAAAAACAATAAAAAAAATAAAAGTATCTAAAGAATTCATCAAGATTATGATGAGCCTGTTCTTAAATAGAGAGTTTAAAATAATATTTGAAGATGATCTCATGAACCTAATAAGGGCAAAAGATGGAATTGATCAAGGAGAAACCATCTTGCCACTTATGCAAAGAATCTTCTATAATCCCTTGCTATGTAAAATCAAAGAAAATGAAGAATACGAATATAAAATAGCAGTTTCATAAAATCCTAAACTAAATAGTGACACTACTAAGAGGTTAAAATTAAGACATGTGACTATAGCCTTTATGGATAATATCACTTGAATAGTAAGGTTCAAAGAATATATGGAAAAGATCATAGAGATAGCAAGAATCTTTTACAAAGCAAATGACTTTCAGATTAATAGTAGTAAATCAGTACTAGTAACTATCAACAACTCTAATTCCTATCTAAAAGAAGTTTATGCTGGAATTAATAAAGAAGTAGTCAGAAAACTAGATAAGAGAGAGCAAGCAAGATTTTAGAAATTTGGATAGGCAATCAGAAAACTGCAATAGAACTCAAATAAAGAGTATTAAAAAAAATTAATATTGTCATTAGAGCTCTCAAAAACAAGAAGATAACAGATAAGCAAGTCCTCTATATACTAAATAGAGTATTAATTTTAAGAATAGAGTTCAGAATGCAATATAGTATATTGTCCTAGAAAATATGAATAACTTAACTGCAGTATACTGCAAACTCTTCAAGAATAAAACTGCTTTGTGTAGATCCATCCCTAATAGTAATCTACTATACAAAGATATATACCTCAAAAGTATATGAATACTTTAAAAAGAAAGCCAAATTACAGAACTCTATAATATAATAAATGATCAAGATCCAGCAGGACTTATTACAATCATTAGATTGAAACAAGCACAAATTAAACATTGGAAGCCCTACAATCTTTTCTTATGCAAATACTTATACCATCTTAATAATAAAAGAAATTTTACATTACAGGTCCTAAAGCTAGTCAAGAACTTGGGAATAATGTTTTAGAGTTAAAGTGAAATAATATCTTCAAATAGACCAAAGGTAATAGTCCAATTTAGGAATATTTAACACTTGAAGAATATAAAAAGGCAATACTATTCTTACAAAACAATAGATTAATGTATATAGATCAACTAATAAATCTAAACTCTATAGAGTTTAGAAATTGGAGAATGGTTCAACTTATACAAACATAAGCAAGGGCTCAATTCCAGAATGGTATAATATTCTATAAAAAACAATAACTAAAGAAAGTACAAAAGACCTTACAAAATTCTGGGAAAAGGGATGGGAAGAAAAATGGATGCCAAAATATATTAAGCCTAAACCTAATAGAAACAAAAGAAAAAAAACTTTGGTAAATACTCAAAAAGAAAGTTAGCAACTAGTGATGAAAAACTAATTCGAGAAAATAGTTAAGATATAGTTACAATCTATTACTTTAATCAACAAGAAACAGAAAATGGCCTAGAAACAGTTCTTACCAAATGTTCAGGATGCCTCTTAAATAATAGAAAGAAAAATGAATACAATATAGAAGTAGAATTAGATGTGATCTATACTATATCATCTTTAAACTATCAAAAAATATCAAGAGAGTATAATCGCTGAAAATTTCTTGTTTTCTACTTGAGCTTGATAGGATAATAACAAAGTATAGTTCCAAAAATCCAAGATCAAAAAAATAATCAAATTGAAAGAATGAAACATATATTAATAGAAGATTGGAAACAAGAAATAATTAGAGACAATATTAAACAAGGAGTATATCAAGATCATCTACTCAAAATTCTTTAGCATAATCAAGGATCACAGGAAAAGCTGTTCTTATACTCAAATAGATTCTTGATTGATTATGAAAACAAAAATGCAAGAATAGAAGCAGCATGAATATAAACTGAAGAAACTGAAAAAAAAAGTAAATTCCAAACAGGAGTTAAAAACTGGTCCTTATTTACAAGAGCAGAATTAATAGCACTAGTTACAATAGTTTTAATAATCCCAATAGACAGTATAGTAGAAATCTTTATTGATAATCAATTCTGCATCTCTAAATGCAAAAAAACTCGAAAAAGAAGACCCTAAGATAATACACAAAAGATGGTTAAAAGAAAAGAATTGGTCATTATAGATAAGAATACTAGATCTTGTAAAGAAAAAGCATATTCAATTAACTTTAATTAAAGTTAAAGCTCACTTTAATAATTCATGGAATAAAGAAGCAGACCAATTGACCAAAGAAGCATTAAAGCTTTCAGCAATAGAGTGGAATAGCCTCAAATTTAGCAAGATGCTTATAGTAATATTGTAACAAAAGAATATGATAGATAGCTTAATTTGATAGTTTATTAAGCAAATCAATAAGAATTAACTGTCTTGTTATATATACAGCAACATAGAGTAGAGATAAAATAATACCACCAAGTTTAAAAATATCAAATCTATTCATGAGACCTAATATGGGATAGATTAAAGGATAGCAGTACATGAGATATCTCTTTTAAAGATTTATAAAGAAGAAGTTTTCTGATCAAATTGATCAACAACGAACTATCTACTTTAAGCAAGCTAATAATAAGAACTCTTGACTTATATAAGCAAGCAAACTGTATTGCATACAATCAACAAAAAAAGATAATCAACCATCTACTAGAATATCCTAATTATAAAAATGAGATCCTGGCAGCATAGAAAAAAAATCTGAAATATTTCTTAAAGAATTCAATAAGTTATACTGAAATAGAAAAAGAAAACAGATGAAAAAGAGATATAACTATCAATTGACAATAGAAAAGAGAAAGGTGAAATAGATTGATGGGTCTTCAAACTTATAGAAGCAGTTTCACAAACTGATTTAAGCACACTCAGCTTTTGTGCAAGGTTAGTAGAAAATAATATGATCTAAACAGTTGCTAATCTAAATTGTCATGGTAAAAAAATATAAATAATGACAAAAAAATGGATTTTAAGAATACAAAAGAAAGGTTGTAACCAGATTTGTAAACAAGTTTGAAATATAAGATGTGAAAAAATCATAGAATGAGAACAAGTACAAAGAATTAATAGAAGAGTGAAATATAAGAATGCTCAGGAAATAAGAAGACAAAATGCTCTACAAAAAAATTCTAACCATGAAATTACAAGGCAAAGAGAAGATAAAAGAGAAAGTGAAAACAAAAAACTTATAGAAATTATATAAAATAAAATTAAATATAGGATAAAATGATTGGATTTTGATTCTTATCAGAACCTCAAAAAGTGATCTGCAGTAGTAATTTGTAAGTGATAAAGTTGAAAGTTGAAAGAGTTTCTACCTGAACTATTAATAAAGTGATAAATTACTTTTGAAGTTGCACTTAAAGTTTTGAATAAAAATTTTAATGAATGAGTTAGTTAGAGATTTAGTTTTAGTATCAAATATAAAATGTATAGCCTACAGCTGTTTAATAAAGCACACATAACTAGTCTGACAGAGGGTTAAAAAAAAAAAAGAAAAAAAGCAAAGTGAATCTATTATCAATCTATCCAACAACCTTTAAATTAGATAGATAGATGGAACAATTATAGCGGTAATCCACTTTAAGTTAAGGAAAAATATCTTGGTCGTAGTATACTAAAGTTGGTAATTCAAGGATAGTAGAGATTACACAAACATGTTGAAAGAGGCTTTGGGTGATTTGGTTTAATTAAAAGGTTTATTAGAGATATATAATATTAAGGATAAGAGAATTTAGTAGTTAAAACCTTGGGTCAACTGTTTTGGACAGTTGGCCTTTATATATATAATTGAATAATAATTATTTGGTAATCAAAGTAACCAAAGTAACCAAATCTGTCAAATTTGCCAAATCAGGTTAATATGCCAGATCTGCTTATTTGGGTAATCTGTTAACTAAATATAGATAAGATATGAAAATTAAACAATGAAATTAAATAATGCGTGCTACATCAATCACTATTTTGCCCTAATGATTGGATCTATCCTATTAACCAATAAGATATACCTTGCATCACATGTGTCACATAATATAAAATAGAACTAGAGTAACACAATAGATAAGAATTATTGATAATAATTAAAAAGAACTATAACTAATAATTAAGGTTGGTGATCACAACAAATCGAATCAGATCAGATTTCAACTAGATTCAATCTGATCTGGTTTTTATAAATATAAATTAGATATGAATCTGATTTATTTTAAACTGATTCAATCTGATTCAAAACCATAACAGTTTGATTCAATCTGATTCGAATCCAAATTTGATTTGATTCGATCTGATCCAAATTAGAATCAAAATCCGATTTGGATTTAATGCAAAAATAATTTGAAACTGATTTGATATATTTTGAATCTGTTTTAAAGCATATTCAACTATAACTGCTTTGATTTAACTAAATTAAATTAAATATGTTTAAATTA
>CAJVPT010002836.1:0-16599 GCA_910592055.1 Acaulospora colombiana
AGTTGGACTTTTTACCAGAAGTTGATCGAGACGGTGGCTTTGCGGTTAAAGTTGTAGACGGGGAATTCATGTGGGAAGGCATCTCTCTCGAGAATGAAGATCGAGATGACGAGAAAAATGAGCCCGTAGAAGAAGAACCGGCAAATACCTCTTCTACGGCCTCTCTGATCACCGAAAAATTGGCTGGTTCGACTGAACGCATTCACATGCCTAAATCTCAGCTTCAAAGTATTAATCTTTTGATTCCCCGTGGAAAGCTTGTGGCAATAGTTGGCTCCGTTGGATCAGGAAAATCATCGTTATTATCCGCGCTCGTGGGTGAAATGAAAAGGGTTCATGGAGAAGTTATTTTTGGTGGGAGTGTTGGATACTGCCCACAAAATGCGTGGATTCAGAATGCAACACTTCGTATGAATGTGACCTTTGGTTTGCCATTTCACGAAGAGAGGTATAGTCAGGTGATTAGGGATTGTTGTCTTGAGCCTGACCTTGCGATATTGCCCGCGGGAGATATGACGGAGATTGGCGAAAAAGGGATCAACTTATCTGGAGGGTAACTATTAGTGGTTATGTTATCGAAATTGCATTTGCTTATTTTCTTCTTTTGTTTTTCAGACAAAAGCAACGCGTAAACATTGCAAGAGCCGTCTACTTTGATGCCGACATAGTTCTATTAGACGATCCATTATCCGCAAGTATTACGCATCTTTCACCGTAAACTTCTACGTATGTAGTATTCTAATAGATTGACAAATCGATTCTATTTCAAGGCCGTTGATTCGCACGTCGGAGGTTATCTTTTTACGAATTGTATTCAGGGTGCACTTTCTAAAAAGACGCGTTTACTTGTGACGCATCATTTGCAAGTCCTCACCCGAGTAGATTACATAATATTTATGGATAATGGTAAAATTTCGGAGCAAGGGACTTATGAACAATTGATGAAAGATAATAAAAAATTTTCGGAATTAATTAACGAGTTTGGTGAGGTCGAAGAGAGTGAAGGATCAGAAATTATGTTAGATTTAGATTCAAAACGTGTAGAGAATGATTTTAAATTAACGGGATTCCTGCCAGCCAAGGAATTGATGCAAAAGGAAGAAAGGGTTACTGGCGCAGTAGAAAATTCGGTCTACCTAACTTACATCAGAGCGGCCGGTGGAATTATCTTGATACCCATCATTTTATTTTTGCTGATTATGATGCAAGGAAGTAACATAGGGTCGGTAAGCGGTCATATAGAATCATTAATAAGCTTATCGATGCTATTAATATTGACGTGTAATAGTTTAAATTATAAAGAAATAATTTGTGGCTTTCATATTGGACGAGTAATGAATTCGATCTCACAACCAATCTTTATGTAAGTTCGTTATATTAAACTTGACCGGATCACGAGCATCATATCTCATACTTCTACTAAATTCATAGATGATAATTTATTGTGCTTGGGGCATTTCCGAAGGACTTTTCAGTATTTTGGTTGCCCTGTCGTTTTCTTTTGCGGGACTCGTTGCCGCCAAGAATCTACATAATAAAGCAATCAAAAGGGTATTAAGAGCTCCCGTGGGATTCTTCGATACCACACCTTTAGGTCGCATCATTAATAGGTAAATAAATTGATACGCAGTTGCATGTTTCGAAATTCGACTGAGATGCACATTCTAATATTTGTAATTCGTTCTCATGATTGATAAAAGATTTAGTAGGGATGTCGATACTTGCGACAATTTGCTTCCAGAGTCTTGTAGATTGTTTTTTACAACTGCGGCTTTGGTTTTCGGAACTTTCTTCCTAATAATTGTGGTATTAAAATGGTTTCTAATTCCTTTTGTGCCGCTCATCACTTTATATTACTTCGCATCCGTTTACTACCGAGCCACAAACCGTGAATTAAAGCGTAAGATTTTTTTATTGGTTTTATCGTAGGAATATATACAGTATATGATAATTCTCGGTTTGAAAAATAGGTCTTGATTCCATATTACGATCTTCGTTATATGCTCACTTTTCGGAAACGTTAACTGGTCTTTCTACAATCCGAGCTTATCGCGAGCAGAAGAGGTTCACAGAGTGCGTATTATCCAAGCAGCCTAAAAAATTTTAGCGATTTTTTTTTAACAAAATTATGCGCTAAAAAAAAAAAAAAAAAAAAATGATATGATATTATAGTATCAACGAATACTTCATGGACCTGGAGAATCGTGCATATTATCTGACCATCTCGATCCAACGATGGCTTGGAGTCCGACTTGAAATAATTGCCAATATACTTATTTATTGTGCCGGCTTGTTGTCGGTCATTGAACGCTTCCAAATATTGCCTTCAATCATAGGATTGATTCTAAGTTATGCTACTCAGGTGAACGTGGATTTTAATTACTGCGTTAGACAAACGGCCGAAGTGGTACGTTCACATTGTCAAATTCTCCAGTCTTTTTTTTTTTTTTTCCTTTATTGATATTCACGAAATACTAGGAAGCGAATATGAATGCCATTGAGCGCCTAGTATATTATTCTGATAATTTGGACGTTGAAGCAGAACCCATTATCGCGCAAAAACGACCACCGCCAGAGTGGCCGTACAAAGGAGATATAGAAATAAGAGATCTCACGATGAAATACGGACCTGAATTGCCGCCCGTAATAAAGGGAATTTCAATTCACATAAAAGCGGCCGAAAAGATCGGTATCGTCGGGAGAACTGGTAATGAAATTTTTTTAAAAGTGGATAAGCACGCACGCATATGACGTTATTAATTATTATTTGAATAGGTTGTGGTAAATCAACATTAGCAACGTCATTCTTCAGATTCATCGAACCAACCTCGGGACAAATTATACTGGATGGGATTGATATTACCACGATAGGCCTAAAAGATCTTCGAAGTAAAATAACAATTATACCACAAGATCCGGTTTTGTTTAACGGTACTTTGAGGTAATTTATACAACCGTTGATGTTCTGATTGATTGCAAAAATCCATTACGTACAGTATTTCAAATTTGCAATTTTGCAGAACGAATCTGGACCCATTCAACGAACATGATGACTTAACGTTATGGAATGCACTTCGAAGAGCTCACTTGATTAATGGTAACCGTGAGATCAAAGAACGCTTGGAATCATGTAATGAGAAATCTGAATTGTCGCAGCCTCAAGAAAAGAAACTTTCCGAAGTACTGGTAGAATCAAATGGTGGCGGGGAATTTTGTCTAGATAGTCCTGTGAGGGAGCACGGAAGTAACTTCTCTCAAGGACAGCAGCAACTTATCGCGTTGTCTAGAGCACTTGTTAGAAACTCAAAATTAATAATAATGGATGAGGCAACAGCGAGTGTAGATTTTAAGACCGATTCTTTGATACAAAAAACTATCCGAGAGGAATTTATGGAATCCACGGTTATTACCATCGCACATAGATTAAGAACAGTTGCGGACTACGATCGAATTTTAGTCATGGGTATTATTTTTCTCGTTTCTTTTTCTTTTCTTTTTCTTTTTTTTTTATTATCTTTTAATCGTTGTAGGTTTTTGTGTTAAATCCAGATTCCGGAAGAGTGATCGAATTCGATTCGCCCTCTAAATTAATAAAAACGCCTGGTTCTATGTTCAGAAAAATGTGTGAATCCAGCGGAGACTTGGTTGAGTTGGAAAGACTTACAAAACAAAAATTCAGAACGCGTTAAGTGCATACTATTTAAAATTAACTTTAAATGAGGCTATGCTATTATTGTAAATTACTGTGACGTACAGTATAAGCAAGAAATTTAGAAGCCAGGCTACCAAAACAATTCAAATGACAAGTGAATAAACCATCAATAGATCGAAACCTCAATTTAAAGGGGAATTACTGTATTAGATTGGCTTCGAAAAAATCAATGCACGAGACAATTAAAAGCTTGTGAAAATAAAAAGATGGAAGAAAAAAAGTGACAAGACAAAATTGGCAAACTTTGTTGTTGTTTTTATTAAGTTTGGTTGCTCGTTTATTAAATTAATCGAATATTTCTGATTATACAGTATAAACAGTAAAAAATTACAAATTTTTTTATTTTGTTATCAAATTAAAAAATTCAATAAAAATATATTTTAGAACTAATAGCTGATTATTTTTTGAAACCAAAATATATTATTCTATTTATTCAATTTGTAATATTTTTGATATATCACAAAACTAATAAATTGATCTAATAATTTAAGTAAGTTGCCAACAACATACAAAGATTCACAAAACAACTCAAATTCTTCACTATCTATTTTAATTAGCATCAATTTTCTGAATTTTAATAGTGTTTCTATTATACTATTCAATAAATTAAATCTAATTCTATAGTTTATAATCCACTGTATAACAAAATTTATGTAAAATAATTATCTGAAAATTTATTAAAACCCCAAAAAATTTATACTTTGAAGTTGAATAATCTTCAAATATATTATTTATTTCTTTATTATTATTAACTTCAAATTTACAGTTTTCAAAATTTACATTATTTAATCTTGTATTTTGTTGATTATTGCTTACACTAGTTAAAAATATTTATTTGGAATAATGTCACTCATATAAGATTCATCAAAAAAATAAAATAATTTGATACTATATATTAATGACATAAATAAATAATCAATAAATTTCTACTATATAATTTGGTATAAATAAATCATCAATCAATTTCTATTATATAATTTGGTATAAATAAATTATCAATCAATTTATACTATATAATTCAGTATAAATAAATTATCAATCAATTTTTACTATATAATTTGACATTATTTGCTATATAATTCACACTATTTTTATTATATATTTCATTAAAAAATTTTTCAAAAAATTATTAAACATCTGTTAAAATTCACATATTTGCTAAATTTTTAATTATATATTATATTTATAATTTAAAGAAATTATAGTTAAATATTTATAAAAATTTTATTGATTTGAGATTCTATATCTAAATAAAATAAATCAATCAAATATATTATAAATAGAGATTATATATTAATATTTAACTATATAAAACTTGATACTCCACAATTTAGCATTTATGTTATTTTCAGACCTGAAATAAAATCTATTTTCTGTCAAATTAATTAGTTTATATCACTAAATAAAGATTAATTGATGTTTAATAATATTATTCAAAAAGTTTATCAAATGTGTAAAAAAGAATTAAATTTGTCCTGGATATAAATTGACATTTCTATTGTAATTTATGAATCAAATTAATATAAATTAGCTTTTAATATTTTGTAAGAATATAATAAAATCAAATATTTTGTTTCCAATTTAATATTTATTATATTAATTTGCTCTCTTTTGAATAATTATCAAATTTTATTATCTTTTATAAATAATCTAACTTGTTAGCTAAAAACTGATCTAATTCAAAAATTGAATCAATATTTGATTAATTATTAAAATTTCAAACTCTTGACTATTAAAATAAAATATAAATTAATAATTCAATAATTATTTATCAAATTTTATATTAATCCAGATTCAATATTTCGATAGTTATTAATCAATAAGTCTAAATTAAAAATTCATTAAAATCTTACTTCTGAATATTAAATTTGTTTTAAAATAATTTTTTCATTTCAATATTTTTATTTTATTAGTTTAATTATTGCAACTAATTTTTCATGAACCTTATTTAACAAATTTTACTTTAAAATTTAGCATATTAAGATTTGACAAATCTTGACAAAATTTGTTAAAATTTGATAATTTATATCTAAAAGATGTTTTTATAGAATATATTTGTATATATTATAAAAACCTGTGGGTCAATAGTACATTGTGTACACTCCCAGGTCACCATTCGCGAGTTATTGATTCAATTCCACCTAGGAACAGTTTCTGTAATATATAAGTTATATTGTACAAGATGCATGCTCATTATTATATGCACCCTTGTACTCACAAATAACCTATAGATCTCCACCATCCGACCATGGTGTAAAACTCAGGTCATCCAAGCCTTGGCTGGTTTTAGTGCTAAGGAAATCTTTGATAAAATCTATCGCCTGGAATATGTACAGATCCAAAATAAGCCAGAAAAAATGCCAATCAAGTTCAAGCCTCTTAACAGAAATAAGAAGGATATCCACCTCTTGTCAAAACTACACCCTATAGGAAATAAGAGAGACTTCAGTTGTTTGTACCTGTCAAAATATAACGGGCTGTAACAATAATTAATAGGAAATCTCTATGATCGCAAAACCAATAGCTACCAAAGAGGACAGCTATTGTGGAGACTGGTGATTAGCATTAGTGTCACATTAGGCAACCTGCAGGGGCAGACTCTGGGAGAAGAAATTCAGAAACAATCTCCAAGGTAACCAATTCAATGGGAGGAGCAATCCATTATGAAGTAACCAAGAGAAACTCCTATAAGACTAACTTGCAAGAGTTATTAAAAATAAGGCAATAGAAGGTTATATGCTGTCCAATTATGTAACACCATTGAATTGCCTAAATGTCAAGAACATGACTGGAGATTTGTACCATCTAAGTTTCGACTAGCCTGCGGAGAACCCAAATACAGTAAGGATCATCCATGGAACTCACAATTATCAAGTGGTAAACAAGACCTTACTAAGAAACACACAACACAGCCTCTTGAAGTTTAATAATAAGAAGTCCATAGTAGCCTTTTGGAATGCTATAGTCCCAGGTAAAGCAGGGTAACTGATGAAAATGGTATCACTAGTGTAGTAAAATTTGTGAACTTGGGTTAGAATAGGTAGTTAAAATAAGGTTATACAAATTGCTCATGTAATCTGAAAATGTATTACTGATTTCTCAATAAAAGATTTGTCCTGTCAGTTGGACTAGTTAAAAAAAAAAATTTGTATATATTATAAAAAAAATTCTTTATTAATTAGCAATAAAGTTCAAAAATTCTTTACTATTATTTACTTTTCTCAAAATTTTATTCATATATAATAATACTTGAAATATTTTCATCATTGATTATATTTTATCTAATATATTATTTGTCAATATTTTTTCTTTAATTTATATTTGTTTAACAAGTCATTTATTAATACTTAAGAAAAAACAGTATATAGAATTGATAATTAAATATCAAATTAGATAAAAGTAAGATAGATAAAAGAATTCAGGCTATTTGACATAATTCTCACTAACTAAATATTTTTGTATTGTATTTGAGTTATAATATTTCTATTCAATAAAATCTTATTTATGTATTATCAAATTTCTCAGCATAAACCATTCATTTATATCTTCTATATTATTAAAATTGTAATAATTATTTTTATAATATTTTTTTGCAATAATGGCATAACATTAGTACTAAAATATATCCACACACTTTTATACTGCAAGAATATCACATTAAATTAAAATTAAAGCTACTTGAATTATTTTTTCTTTTTTATTTTAAATAGTTGAACTAAGCTTTATTCTTTAATATAGTTGTATTGATTTATCAACAATTGAAAAAAGATAATAATTATTTGATATAAATTTGTTTGCTAAAACCTAATAATATATCAAAAATCAATATATTTTTATGCTTAAATCCTATTTTGCACAGCAAATTTGTAATAGTTATATATATATTTTAGTACTATATACTTTATTATTAAATAATTAAAATCAGTTGATATTTAGCATCAATTTCAAATATAAATAAATTATATTTTTGCCAAAAAATAATTCTGAATTTTTATCATTAAAAGTTTTTCAAATATTACTATTATAGATATTATATAGAAGTTAATCAATGCTTAATTAATCTATATAATACTAAATATTAGATTCAAATTCAGATTTTAATATATTTGTGACAATTAATACTGAATAGTAAAATACATAAAAACTAAATTAGGTCAATTAATTACATTTAATTTAATAATTCTAATTGTATAGATAATAAAAAATTGAGATTTTTTTTTTGTTTTATTGTTGAATTAAGAAATTCAATATGAATACACTTTATGACTAATAATAGATTGTTTTTTTGATATTATTTTGTTTATACAATTTATAGTATTTTTGATATATTACAAAACTAATGAACTGATTTAATAATCTAAATATGTTGTTAATGATATACAAAGACTCGAAAAGAGCTTAAATTCTTTACTACCAATTTTAATTAATATCTATTTTATAAATTTTAATAATATATTTGTTGCATTATTTGATAAATTAAATCAAATTCTATAGTTTATAATTTATAACAAAATCTATATAAAATGACTATCTAAAAATTTCCTAGAATTCAGAAAAAAATCATATTTTAAAATTGATAATCTTCAAATATATTATCTATTTTTTCATTATTATTAACTTCAGATTTATTATTTTCTGAACTTGTATTATTTAATTTCAGATTTTGTTGATTGTTGCTTAATAACATAATTTTACTTGATAAAATATTTCTATTATACGTATATCAAAATATGAATTCATTATTTATTAAATTTTTGCTTTTTGTTTTTTAATATTTATAGAAAAATTTCTATTAACATGTTAACAAGTAATTCATTGTATTTACTACAGTTGCAAGTAATTTTTGTTTTTTTTTTAATTTTTTCTTAAACTTTTATTAAATAAATCTACTTTCTAGATATTTTTGAAAATTAATAAATAATAATATAAATAACAAAATTATAATTAATATATTAAATATCTTTGAATTATAATATAATACAAGTATAATATAATAAATAATATATAGTATAATATGGTTTATTATTATTATTATTATTATTATTATTATTATTATTATTATTATTTTATTTTATTTTTTTATTTTATTTTTTTATTTTATTTTATTTTATTTTTTTAATACTAGCTCATTTTTGCATCAGGGTGAATATATTTTATTAAAGTAAGAAGATACCTAGTATCATGGGCTATCCCGGCGAGTTCGTTGCTAATCTGTAGTGCCTCGTATAATCCAGACATCTCACAAATACTCACACTAAAAATAATGCATCCTATAAAGAACACTTAGGGAAGGCAGAGGCGTGTTGATTGACTTGGCCAAAGGTAAGTGCCTCTTTATTGTGTTCTGTTTCTTTGAGATATTACTAACTCTTATCTCTATTCTTAATGAGAACTGTTTTCCTAATACATTCAGCTCTGCCTTTTTGGCATACATTGGTAAGCTATTTATACTTTTCTAACTAACAATAAGTTATTTACTTTATAATTGACTATACTAACTCTAAACTTTACTAAATTTTTCATACTTTTTCAGATACACATAGTTTCCTTATCAGTACCCAAGCCTTATCTATAGTTTCTTACCTTATGACACTCAATCTTTCATATCAAACTTTCAGGTTTTTGAATTCTAGACCATTATGCGTAAATCACATTACCCATGTGACCCATAACACTATGGACAATTAAATAAATAATTACCTGTACTTTTTAAGGATTTATAGATCAACTAATAGTATAAAGAGCAAACTATTTATATCTCACTCAATTAGAATAAGATAATTATATGACTGTCTAGTGTAAGTATTCTATTTACTAAAACAAAACAAGAAATAATATTGAGTAAAAAGAATTTTTTACTATATTATCTATATAATCACACCTGATATTCCTTAAAGACAAGCCAAAATATGATTCATCAAGTGGCTTATTGCTATTTCAAATTTCATAAGAAGAGAGAACTAATTTATCAAGGATTTATCTGTAATATCTATTACTTCTGATATTGGGAATTCCTCATATGGAACTTTAATTCTACTAGTGCTTATCAAAAAATTTTTATATCATAACATTATTAAGAGAATATTTCAGAGAGACCAGGATAATTACTTAATAAATTAAAAAGTTGTGTTTTTAATATATTAATGCCAAGTAACCAAAAACTCTCCTAAAGGATCCTGCATCTTGTAGTCTTTTTTCTTTAGTTATATGTACTGGAAAAGAGAAGAAGTAGAGAAGGATTATTGTATGTTATCCAATAAGTCCTAATCCAGTTTTTTTTATTTTTTCTGTATAATCAATAACATTATAGATTTAATGTCCTATATACACTTATACAATTGGCTTACAACTTATAATAAACCTCGGGTTTTTATGGATACTGAGGAAATATATTTCACATGTGAAGTGATCAATAGGAACTTGTTTATATTTTAGGTTGCTAATATGTTTTTATTATCCAATCATTGCATCAGAAACTTTGTGCTACTCAAAATTCAAGGTCAAATTGAAATAAGTAAAATTTTCAAAGAAAACTATAAAAAAAATACTCTTAGAACCTCAATCATGATAAAAGAATAATGGGTTATCTTCTAAAAAGTCTTTTATCATTAAACAAGACTCTGTATTGTTTCTGTGGCATATAAAGAAAATATAGAGAAGTTAGGTTTACTTACTTTCAAAACTTTCTTGCTATAGATAAGAAGGATAAATATTGTTTTTCTGATCACTAGAAAACAAATTTTTTGTAGCAAAATATAAAAAAAGGTAATGAGGATTGTAAAGTGACTCGTGTGAATCTTATTCTCAAGTTGATTTAAAAAAAGTAAAGTATAAAACTTTTTGTGAATATCTTTTTTGTATATGATCAGAGGATCAGTAAAAAGAGTTTTATATATAGTATAATATAATATTTACTGTAACTCTGAATTGTAACATAATATAATATATAATAATATAATATTATATACTTTTTTTTTTTTTTAAATCTACAGTCAAGTCAGCATGGCATATCTTTATTGTATATATGCTAGGTATTTACAAATTGTTGTGACTTTTACATACTGACTTACTTATCATTGAAAAGCTATTTCTCTAAATGCAACCTAGGAAATAATATTTTGCTTCTTACTAATTTGGATAATTCTTTTAATTAATAAAATCATTGCCTACAGGTCATTACTATAGAACATTCTAAGTTCTGTCTGCAGTTAAAAACCAAATTACTTCATTCCATAACAAACTCAATCCTTAATGATCATTGTATACTTCTTTCTTTTTATTTCTTTAATATTCTCCAGGTTCGACTTCTCTGGAAATAATGACAATTCTTTTTGGTTCTGTTCAGTTGTTTATCAGGACTGAGCTTGGGTCTCTTGTTTTTTTTTTCCTCTTTTGTAATATTTTGCACCTTTTCCCATTTTATAACTTTGGCATAACATGTATTTCAGATCTTCTTTTTAAAATTTGCTTTCATTTTTTGATAAAGTTTACCGATTATATATTGTGTATTTGCTGGTAAAATCTTGAGCTACTCTTTGAGGTACTTCTTTAAGGAGGTGATCTTGCTTTTTTCCATATATTTACAGATAATATTGAAAAGACCCCTATCCAATTTTTGAATCTCTTCTAATTATTTGTCTATCCAGTCACTTATTTTAGATTGAACTTCTTTTTTATATTAAATTTCTTTACTAATGAATTTATTAATCTTTTTATTTGCCTTATGCTATAAGTTTTTCTGAGTTTCCCTAATGCTGGATATTCAAAAATATATCCTAGTATTTCTTCTTAAAGTTTGCATACTGGGCAAGTGGTTATAATATACACTTCTGATTTTCTCTTCTTAAGTATCTGTAGGACTGAAAGTTTATTGTGAGTTAAGTTAGTTAGGAAGCTTTTGTTTTTATTGGTTCTGAAAGAGATATCGAAGGTATTGATTGAATTGAACTGGTTTCAAAAGATTGGTCAGTCTATAATTTTATCATTTTGAATCCAAAGATCCTGGATTTGTTTCTGTATTGTTCAATCTAGTTCAATCTTTTTCTTATTAAACATTTTAATGAAATCTCTGATACCAATTTCTATTGTGTATTCTTCCTATGCTGCTATTGTAAGAACTTTTTCTAGCTCTGGTAGCCGATGCCAAGTTATTGGATTCTCCCACCTGGCCTGTTTGACTAATAAGTCTACTTGTTTGTTAAATATATTGATTCTGTAGGTTTTGACCTTTAGAATTTTCAGATTCAGGTCTTTCTTCTTTACTAGATCCTTAATTTATTCTAAAGTGATCAATTAGTGATCTTTATCTATCTTATTATAGATGTCTCTTTTTGTGAGTAGATGAATTTCTATACTTTGACTGTAATATTGCAGTTAGAGTAAATTGTAACTGTTATATTTCAGGAGCTATATACAATATAGTAAGAATAGCTAGTATTTTAGCCCTGGTTGCTAATAGCCATGTGGATGCTTCTGCTGAGAACTGTTTAACTATTTTGTCTTTCTCTATCATGATTCAAGCTAAATCTATTTTGGATTTACCATCTGTCATCTCTTTTTTATGAGAGCCATCTGTATAAAAAGTAAGCTGATCAGCCATATTTCTTTTGTTATATTTCAAGATGCTCTTAAGTTCATATTTGTGTTCTTCTGTTTGTATGGCCTTTTCTATTAATGTAATATTTCAGTTTCTATTTGAATCACTACTTCGACTGATCTGGAAATTGGTAGAGCCACTATTTGTTGAAATGTATTTGTCTGCCAGTTTGTAGGGTTTTCTGGCAGAAGGATTTGTTTTCTTTTTCTTAGATTATTATATCAATTAAGCTGTGGGAGAAGGTGGATCTGTGACAAAACTACTTTTAATGGCTGCTCTGTACTGTTTAGTTGAAGATAAGTATTATTACTAGTAGAATTATATACTAGCTAATATGGAGCAAAATAAGTTTTGTTGTTTATAGATATTGTCTTTCCCATGTATCTGTTAAAGTATTAGCCTAAACTGCCCAGTAAATCTTTCTTCTATCTGGGTTTGTTGAAAATATCTCAGTTTGCATATTGTAAACTATCTATTCAAGCCTATGTAAAGAGTTTCATAGAAGATCTTGATTTACTGTTATTTTTTCCTTCACTTTTATGTATCAGAAGGAAACCGGTTCCTTGCATCTGCTATAGAGAATTTGAACTACTTCCCATTCCTTAATTGTTATTGTAGTAGTATTGATAAGCTGGTCTAAAAACATGATCTTGTATTTTTATAGTGATAAAATAGCTTTTTCGTATTCTCTATTCTCTTACAGTATAGATTTGATTGATAAGATACCTCACTGATAATCAAATATGTTTTTCCATCTTCATCTTTGAAAAGTGACTTGTATGCTTTTTGTCAGAGTCAGTGCTGTAGCTGCCAGGTTTTCTTTTGTTAGCTTATAGGAGTTAATAGGATTTCTTAGGATATTATCTGGCTCTCAACATTTGATTTGACTTTGTTTCAGTCTGATTATGGTAGCAATACCAGAGGCCTTATTATTGTTAAGTTGATAGAAAAGTGCAGATATATGACTTTCTAGCTATATCTCTTGAGGCCATATATTTCCTTGTTGTGAATACAACTGTTTGGGATCATTTTACAAACTAGGGCCTTGTTCTTAAACACTTTTCTAAATATGGCTGTGAAATCATTACATGTTTTTTCACTCAGGTACATGTGTTGTGTTCTATATTCTATTCTTGAAATTGGGATCCTATTGATAACATATCGGGCATGTTTTTCTGTTAACTTCTTCTTGGTTATTGCCTGGACTACTATTCTGATCTTTGATTTTATAAGACTGATAGTGTCCTGGTTTTTTTGTTTCAGTTCTAGCCAAATAACAAGAAATCTAGCCTGGTCCTTCTTGTTGATTTCATGAACTATATGTATCCTCTATTCCAGCCTAAACAGTCCTGAAGACTTGTGGGTTTTAGTTGATAATAAGGAGAATTGATTTCTCTGTATTAATCTGAGAGTTATTTGCTATATATAACTTTTTTGCTTTTTCTAGGATTTTTTCTAAATCTTCCTTGAATTTGGCAATCCAGATCATGTCATCCATGTAGGCAATTACTGTCTGCCTTAAAGAGAGCTTCATCTTCTCTTCAGGTTTACTAAAGTTGGGAAACCATTTTTTTCCCATGAAATAACCCAGGTTGTTATTATTTTGGATCTTGCATAAAAGTGGATCATAAAAGATTCTCTATAATAATGGAAGATTGTTTCTCTTTGATCTATCTCATTCTCTGCCACTATTAGATTAGATAGTTTATTTGAAAGAATGATACTACTGCTTCTGTCTTTGAAAAGGTCTATTATGAGTTCCTTAATAGATCTAGGAATTCGAATCCAATCTATAATCTTTTCAAGCATGTATAGGAATATTGTGTCATATGCTTTTACAGTATCTTGAAATATGATCCATAGTTCTTTTTTCTTTTCTCTAGCTTCCTTACAAAAATTGTTTAGCAGATAAATAGGCTCTGCTGTATTCTTTCCCTGTAGCCCAGCAAAGTTTGATTCTTTTAAGATTTTATATTGCTTACAAATAGCTGATAGTTGATTGATAAAGATTTTAGTAAAGTATTTTCGAGCTGTTTCCAAGAGGACAATAGGTCTTGTATTGCTTAGATTATATTTTCAAGACTGGGTTTGGGAATGGGATAGATATTACTGCTTTTTATTTCTTAGGTATTCGACCTGTGCTTAAAACTTTATTAAAAAGAAACACAAAGTTTCTTTTCCTTTGATCCCTAAATGTTTGAGTATTTCATAGCTGATATATAAAGGGCCAGCAGTTTTGTTATTTGGGAGAGATTGTAAAGTAGCTTTAAGCTCTTCTACTTTGATTTCTTCTATTAAAGGTGAATACTATATTGGGTCAATCCATTCTTTGGATTGATATTCTTTTTTTCAGAAGGGGTCCAGATTATTAAAGTTGACATTTGTCTTTTTGAACGTTCTTTTGTGATATTCTTCAATCTTGCTTTTGATAATTTGAGGATTAGTAGCAATATATTCTTTTCCTTCCTGATTTGTGGTTAGTACCTGATCTAATATAATTCTTAGTTTTTTATAGTTTAAGATTGAGCCCAATAGTTGCTTCTGGTTGAATCTAAGATCATCAGATCTGTTATCTAAAGCCTCCTTGATTTGATTTCTGATATGAAGACTTTTTTTTTTCTTGTATATTATTCTGAGGATATATTCTATTTTAATAATTTTCCTCAATTGCTCTGGGATCTCTTCTTGTTACTGGAGAGGTTTAGTTCTTCATCAAGGGATTCATAAGTGCCTTGTAGATTATAAATGACCTTCTCTATATTTTCTATATCTTCTGTGATCTTCATATTCCAGTTAATTTGAATTTTTTTTAGAAGAAAGTGGATCTTATTGACTTCTCTGTATGCTTTGAAATTCTTTTTTGGGATTACTAATTACATCTTAACTTTTTTTCTTCTGCTAGGAGTGGAGTAGACTCTTTTTTTTCTAAGGCACTTGTATATACCCTTGAGGATTATGGTTTTAGGTTCTTGCCAGGCCTTTTCAAGTTCTTGACGGCTGTTCTCAGTTTCATGCCAGGAGGCCTGTATATCAATTTCTGGAAGCTTACATTCTATTCAAAGTTTGAACTTCTCTTATTGTTCTATAGTAGAATTTGCTGGATTTGTTATTTTTTTATTTTTTGTTCTACATTGTTCTTGAGTCTGATTTTTGAGCAGATTATTTGTTGTTATTCGCATTAATAAAAGGATATGGTCACTATCCAGTAGTGCCTCTACTAGAATATTTTTGAATTTATATATATTATTTAAACTGATTTCTAGTGGTATCCAAATATATTCTATTCTGCTATATACTAAGTTGTTTGTCCATGTAAAGGTAATATTTCCTTTTTTTTCTCAGGAGTTTTGGATGTTTATATAGTTCCAGTCTTCTAGAAAGTTGAAGAAGCTTATCTCAACTTTTTGTATCTTGGGATTGTTTTGTTAGTAGATGGGGATCGATCTACTATTGGATTGATAACTACATTAAAATCACCTATTATTATAACTTTAAAGTGATTTTTTTATTTATTTAAGATTCTATTTTGAAGCAGCTGTTGTAGCTATCTACTTTCAGCTTTTCCAGATGGCAGATATACTATGTAGATACAGAGTTTGCTTCTTGTTGATAGAAAATTAGCTCCTATTATATAGCCTTCTATTCTCTCTATTGATTCTAGCTTTTTTTTGATGTTTTTATTAATAAGAAATTTCACTCTGGATCCTCTGGGTCTTTTATTATTACAGTTATGGAAGAACTTGTGTGTTTGTTATAAGTTAAAAGCAAAATTTGCTGTTTTTTCTGTTAGCTTAGTTTCACAAATTCTCAAAATATTCATATCAAGTTCTTGTATAAGTTTATATAGTTTTTGTTGATCAAGACTAGTGTTGATACCTCTAACATTATGTGTTTTAATTGTAATAGTATTGTCTAATGTGGAGTTGTCTATGGTATAGTTATTATATAATGTTCATTCTTTGTCTATTTTTTTGATAGTATTCTTTTTGATTGTGCCAATAAGGTTGTCAAGTAGTATGGTGTGTATTGTATTGGGAGAGATTATATTAATATCTGCTATTGTCTTAGTGATTATATGTTTTTTCCCAGATGAGCTTGATTTCTCTTGTGGATCAGATTCTCTTCCAGTATATCTTGATTGGACTGATGCTACTTTTAGGAATGGTTGCTCCATTGCCTTCCTCTTACTCTATTTTGATTGCCTGTCTTTTTCTCAATTAAATTTATTCTATTGTTCAAATGCTTGAGATTGTCTAGAATCTGATGAATTGGATCTTGGTCACTTTTACTT
>CAJVPT010002837.1:0-16593 GCA_910592055.1 Acaulospora colombiana
AATCCTATAACTTCACTATCAAACACAGAGCTGGAAGGAAACACAACAATGCTGATGCCATGTCTAGGATATATGATGTAAATGAACCAATCTTCCACAATTCAAAGGCTACACCTATCCTTAAATAATGTGTGCTACGTCAATCACTATTTTGCCCTAATGATTGGATCTACCCTATGAACCAATGAGACACATCTTGCATCACATGTGTCACATGATCTAAAAATAGAACTATAGTAGTATGATAAACAAGAACTATAATAATAATCAAAGGAAAATATAACTAATAATTGAGGCTAACACCATCTACTTTCAGCTTTTCCAGATAGCAAGTACACTTAGTAGATACAGAATTTGCTTTTTGTTGATAGGAAGTTGGCTCCTATTATATATCCTTCTATTCTTTCAATTGATTCCAGCTTTTTCTCAATGTTTTTTTTAATAAAAATCCCTACTTCAGACTCTCTGGGTTTTTTATTATTATAGCTGTAAAAGAATTTATATATTTGCTGTAGGTTAAAAGCAAAGTTTGCAGTTTCTTCTGTTAGCTTAGTTTCACAAATCCCTAGGATATCTATATCAAAATCTTGTATGTGTCTAAATAGTCTTTGTTGCTCAAGACTAGTATTAATGCCTCTAACATTATGTGTTTCAATAATAATAGTATTGTCTATTGTGGAGTTGTCAATAGTATAGTTCTTATACAATATTTGTTTTTTGTCTAGTTTATTAATAGTATTTTTTTTAATTATACAAATAAAATCTTTAAGTGATATAATATGTATTGTACTGGGAAGGATTGTATCAGTTTCTGTTATTATTTTTATGATTGCTCCTTTCTTTCAGGATGAGCTTGATTCCTCTTGTGGGCCAGACTTTTTCCTTATATAACTTGATTGAACTGGTGCTTTTTTAGGAGCAATTATTCTATTGCCTTTCTCTTACCCTATTCTGACTATCTGCTTTCTCCTCGATTATGTTTATTCTGATATTTAATCACTTGAGATTATTCAGGATCTGGCATAGGAGATCTTGATCACTATCACTTTCTGAATAAGGGCTTTGCAATCTATTATGCAAACTTCTTTTTCTGTTACAATGATTGATTAAATCTCTATTATTATTAGTAGCAAAGTATCTAGGGGTATCTTATATTCTAGCCATGTAGTTGTTACCTTGGAGATTGTGTCTTCTTTCTTTTGCCTTTTTTCCAAGATCTGTTCTTTTCTACAAGTCACTTTCAGATGAAACTTCTACTTCTGATTCTGACTCATTTCTTGTATTTCCGTAGTAATTGTATTTTTGATTTATCAGTTTCCTATTGCTTCCTGTTGCAGGATGTCTACTGGGTCTATTGGTTTCTTGTCATATTCTTCTGTTATAATAATATCTAATTCATCATTGATTTGATTAACTCTGATTTTCATTAGAAGTATAGATGAATTTTACAAATTAAGTATCTGATAGTATATCTGTGGCTAGATCCTTATCTATTTCTACTTTTTTATATTCATGTTTTGCTTTTAGACTTTTACTTACTCTTTTAGATTTCTTTTTTTCTAAGTTAGTAAAGTATTTGACACTCCAAGAAAGATACAATTCTTATAAAAAAATATGTTGTTTATATACATTATCTCTATCTTTTTTTTGTTGCAAAACAGACTACTATAAAGTTTTGTTTTCTTAGTATAAAGGAGTCTTTAGATATATAGCATGCTTTTGCTTGAGTACTATTTAATGTCCTAGCTACCAAACTAGTATACATTTTGTTTATATTCAAAAGTCATGTTGAGTTATAATTTCTCTTAAACAAAATATTATTGATTTCTTTATCGCTTAATTTTGATTTTGAGAAAATAGCTCTTGACATTTTTATACTGATTGGAGTCATCCATTTTGCTTCTGGATCGAGGTTAAGATATCTGTGCCATTTGATATATGCTGTATTCCTAGGTTTGATATTTATTTTATATATATAGATGTTTTGAATCTCTCTATATCTTTTAAGGTATTCAGTTATATAATGTTTACTCACTTTTTGATCTATATCAATTAAGCAATGCCAGATAGGAGTATTTTCTTCAGTTTTAGTTTCACAGAAGATTTTTTTATTTAGATCTCTTCTAGTTTTGTATGTATTATCCATGGTTTGTGGGTTTATTTGCTAAATAGTAAAGTTGTCTTTTTTTCAATTTGTTTCCTCTATATATTTTAAGATATCTTCTTCCTCTTGTACTCAAAAGGTTAGCCATTCATTTCTATTAATGAATTCTTTCTTTAGAATGTTTCTTTTTTATTGTGACAATTTTAGTATATTGCCTAAGTAAGTCTTGGTTTTCTTTTCAGACTTCCCTGGGATGTTAACTGTCATCACTCTTAATCTATAGTTTCCTTTTTTCTTTATGAAATATAGATTTGTTGATGGGACCAGTTCCCTGTTTCTAGTAGCATATGAGTTGTGTTCACTTATACAATGGCTTTTAATTTTTTCTTAAAGTCTTAGGGAATCTAACTCTTATTATTCTTGAGCACAGATCATTATGATTTCATTATCTATTATTGATTCACTGTCTACATGTTTGATAATATCCATTAGTTGAGGTTTGGGTCTACATACTGTATTTCTTCTAGATTTTTGATAATTTCTAAAAACCTATCTTATATATAGGTTTGAAGAAGATCTTTTTCATTGTCTTTTCCCAGTTTCCAAAGACATAATAGGTATTGAGTTAAGATCTGTTCTTTGTGAAAGATTGTTTCATTAATTTATAATATCTTGACAATAATACTGTCTAAGACTATATATATTTCAGGTAATGCAGTTACTTCTTTATTAGATTTAATTCCTTTTTGTTGTAACAGTTGTTGGAAGGCCCATAGCTTTGAATGCTCATCATATTTTTGTGAAAGTTTGACTAAGGTGTCAACTATGTCCTCTTCTTTTTTTTTACTATTTGCAGTATTTGTTGAGCTCTATTCATACCTGCTACTATATTATTCATATTATATTATATGTTTTATTGTTGGATTTACTGTTTTAATGAATTTACTTTTGTTTACCAAATATGTTGTTTTTTAAATAATAATAAAAATTTATTTGATACTTTATTATTAATATATTATAAAAAGACTATTATAGTAAATTTATATTTTTATATTAATAAAATCTTAATACTTTTCTTAAAATAATTTGAAAAATATTTCAAGAATTATCTTTGCTTTTTTCTTTTATATATATATATATTTATTTATATAAAAACTTAACTTATAATAATTAAGAAAAACTAAAAATCAATTTTTTATCTATAACAAGAAAGTTTATTTCAAAAAAAAAACTAATAATATAATATCAAAAATTTTTTTCAAAAGCAAAAGTAGTATATAAAAATCTAATACAATAAAATAATAAATAAAAAAAAAATCTTGAAAACTTTTTTATTTATTATTTTATATTTTCTTATCGTTATTTATTTTTTTCATTTTTTGAAAATTTTGATTATTTTAATTTAATTTTTAATTTAAAATATTATAAATTTTGTTAAAAATAATTAGTTAATATAAAATATATTGATTATAACATATAAATAAGCATTTTATATTGCTGGAAGGTATTATGCTGAAATAACATGACTTAGTTTCTACTGGGTCACATAAAAACCTAAGGTCCATTATAAGTCATCTCTCTATAGTAGATGAATAAAAAATTATTGCCTAAAGAAGATTAGAACAAAGTATATCTTGGAAGTAAAGACTTCCACTGGGTAATAAGTCTTCTCAGATAGTACACAAGAAGAAAATTAAGATCAAGAATAGATAAGTTTCTCAGATGGTTAGGAGAAGAAAGAATATTCAATCAGGTATTTATTATTGAGAAGAAATTTTAGGAAACAGGTCTTTGAAGGAAACTAGAGAATTTTATTTCTTTTTTTTCTTTTTGTTTTCTTATATATCCACTTAAAAATTTTTAGATATAGTCTTCTCTTTTTTTAACCCATCCTTTTATGATATTCTGTATTCCAGCAGCTTGATATGATATATGAAAGTGACAACCTGTTGGTATTGATAAATTAAACTAGAAAGGTCTTTATCCAAAGATATTGCAAAGTAAAATATTGTTTCCAAGATCAAACTTAAAGACTTTTATGCTTACTATGAGTTAGTTAGATAGAATAAAAGTAGTTTAGCTATAGTATTTATTATACTGCTTAAATATAAATGTATTTATATTTTCAATTAATTAATAAACTCACTATCTAGCTTGGCTATAAGTACTTAAAAAAAATAAATAAATAATCATTTCATATATTTTAATAATATTATTAGTATTTGAAAAAGTTATTGATTTTTTATTCTTTATTTTTTTAAATAAATTAATTTATTATAACTAGTTTATATAATATTGATAAAATTGAGTAACTTAAGTTTATAGATAATAAAAAAATTCTAATTTGATTAAATTAAAATCTTTTTTTTTTATTATTTTAGTTGAGCAAAATTTAAAATCAATAAATTTTTTTTATTCTAGTTAAACAATAAAATTAAGTGTTTTTTAATTTAAATAAAGTTTTAATTCTTTGATTTTAGTTGTGATTATATTTTTTAAATTTGTTGAAAAATATTATAATTAATAAAAAAGCTTTATACTATTATAAAACAAAAGAAATATTTTTATCTTAAAAATTTTTTTTAAATAAATAACTTGATTTTATTCTATTAAACCTTTAAATATTTTTATAAAGTATATATAAGAAATTTTAGTTAAAAAAATATTTTTAATTATAAATTAATATTAAAAAGTTTGTTATTCAAAACTAATTAAATAAATTATCTAATTTATAGTATAAAATATATATTTATATATATCAATTCCTTTAGATTTGTTTAAAAAAATGCATAAGTAAATCAAATTATTTCAAATTAATAAAATAGATTTTAAAAAAATAAATAAAAACTAAATAACTATTATTATATTCTAATTTTGTCATTTTACTTTAGTTAAATTTTTATTTATTAATTAAAGTTAAAAAGAATCTGATAATTAAAGATAGATACAATAACCATAATTTAAAAAATAATTGTAATATTTTATAATCTTTATAATGATTGAATAGATTTTTTATAAAAGAAACTAATAATGTAATTAGTATAATATTCTATATTCATCTGTATATACAAATAAATACATAACTAATAATAGATTTAAAATTTATATAAAAATTAAAAAAATATATTTAAACATATAATATAATTAATAAAAACTTGTTTATTTCTTTTACTAATATATATTCTATTATTTCATTATTATATAAAAAACTTTATACTATTTAAAATTTAAGATCAATTTGAAGTAAATAGATTTTTTTTGGAAAAAACTATAAATAAGTATTATTAAAATCAATATAATGATAAATAAATAGAAATATCTTAATAATAAGTCCTTTATCATATAAATAACTCTATAGTATTTCTTTAATAAATAAATAGATAGGAAAGCAAAAAAAAAAACTCTTTCTTGCAGATCACTAATTTCTTAAAAATTTCCTTTTATAGTAATTTTTAAAGAAAAAGAAAAAGTGAACGGAGAGATGAGTTCACAAAGAGAATTGAGAAATAGACACTTACAAACAAGACCCAACTATAATGAAAACATTTTGGCAAAAGGAAACACAAGAGTTACACACAAAGAATCCAATACACAGCTCCCAAAGGAAACAACCCTAGACAAGGGGAAAACAACCAGCCAAGTGGAAAACAAGACAAATGAATAGCAAAACAACATGAAGAGAATGCCCTACACCACAGAAAATGGAAAAGAAGCAGAGTAAACAAGCTTTTCTATGACAAAACCCCAAGCACAATAGAGTGAACAAGTTAAAGAAAACTTCCAGCAAAATGGTGAAAATACAGTAAATATTTTTATTCTGGAAAGGGAAACAGAACTTGAAACCACTATAGCAGCCTCTACAAGAGAACCCTAGGAAAGAAATGAAGAAACAGAAGTAGAAGAATATCCTATGAAAGAGAACTTTGAACCAGGCTTATCCACGAACACAACAAAGTATAGAAATACTGCCCATCCATAAAATAGACTCGAAAAAAACTTGAATTCCTATCACAAATCCAGGCCAAGATCCCCATTCGATAGAAGCACTAAGTATGGTAGAGAAAGAGTAAAAGTCAACATAAAAGCTATCGAAATCCCAGGAAAATCATTTAATCAAAAGATTACATACTTGACAAAAAGCCTTAACTTTCTCGAAGATTTGATGACAATTTGCAGTGAGGGAAAAAATGAAGATGAAAATATCACTGTTATATTTGGAGATCAACAGGTAGCTAATGAAGCATGCAACACAATTCTACCTGATACTGATCATAAATATCTTGTATACATAACAAACACCTTACCAGAATAAAAAAGGGAAACCAGTATCAGAGTGTGGAACATCCCGCTAGACACAAAATTCATTGATGTATAACAAACCTTTTTTAAATATGGAACGATCACTAATATCAGCATGTCTAAGCAACAAATGTGACAAGCTGCAACTATCACCTTTTCTGAAAAAGAGGAGAAAGATCAAATCATAAAGAATTAGATATCCCCATAAAAGCAGACTCAGTCAGAGTCTTCGACGCACAATGGTCCTTACAATAAATGAAAGACTGAGGCACCATTGCAGTCAAACTCATCAACTTATCACCCAATACTACAGCCTTTGATCTATGTTATATCTGTACACAAAGCAAGGCAAAGACATGTTACATTTCAAGATACATGTCATATAAGAGAAAACGATTCATAGTCATCAGTTTTAAAACACAGGAAGACTTAAAGGCAACAATAGCACAAAGTTTTCAACTTGGCAAAACCATTACTGAATGGAAACCTATTGAGACTAAACTGTATACCATATGTGATAGCACAGACCATTTAGTAGCAAAGTGTCCATCCAAGGAAAGAAGAGCACAATGGCAACAATACCACTACAAATAAGTGAACAAATTTGGGAAATTATATAATAAATATAGATCAGCATGGACAAGCATAGTCAGAAACCTAACAAACTCTCCTAAAAACAAAAGAACATGTCCAGGCTCATATACAGCAGCAGTTAGACAGAACCATATTAACAAGAAAAGATAAAAAAATCAAGAAGGACAAGACACTCTTAACAAAATCTTAACAATCCTGAAAGATTTCCAAAAAGAAATTACAATTATTAAAGAAGACATCACAGACCTTGATGAAAGAATTATATTTCTAGAAGGGAAAGACATAGAGACTACAAGTCAAGCTGAAGAGGAACCAATCTCTTCAACAAGTACAGCAACAATACAACAACCAAATATGACAGAAAACCAGTGAAATAGTATTCAAGTACAACAACAACAACTACACTCATCAATTGATAGAATGGATAACAATATGAACAGAGTCCTTGAGATAATCACTGGGTTCATACCAGGAAACACAAAAACACTAATCCAACAATAATAATATGGGAAGTACAATAAGCACTTTACCTGAAGAAGAAAACATTATCAAAGATATCCTAGCTCCTCAATTAAACAAAAAAATTCAAGAAGACAACATAGAAAATATAATAAAAAACCCTACCACCCAATCCATCTCTCAACAAACACTGTTCAACAAAAATAACAATCAAAACATAGCAATAGTAGAGAAGTTCAGTTACCAATTTGGAAAGTAGCTACCCTCAACTGTCAAGGAATTGTAGAAGAACATAAAAGACAAACTTGATTCAATATGTGCTACATACAGCAGTGGAGCATAATAGTTACCACAGAAACAAATGGCTCCTCAGCACAATTAAAGTACTAGAAACATTCTGAATATCACATAATCTGGACCTACGATGAAACACAAATGATCGGACAAGACTTAAACCTAATGATACAGAAAGATATCGCTGCATACCTCTACAGTCATCAAACATGTGAAGGCAGACTAATCTGAGTAGACTTGTCATTTCCAAACAAAAGAAAAGTCTGAATTATCGGTATTTACTTCCCAACAAATCCAAGATGTAAAAAAAGACAAAAAACCCTAAACATCTTGGCCAAATAAATACAAGAAGCGAACCAACAAGACTGGAACATTATGGTCTTGGGAGACTTAAATGGTATATCAAACCCATCACTAGATAAATTCAGTAACAGAAGACTGACCACCTCAAATAAACCATCAGGTCCTCAAATAGAGATGCATTTAAACAATAACCTGGAAGACACCTTCCAAATCCACAATCCACAAAAAAAATAATATACATGGTGTAGCAGGCTAATCGGTGAGTCTGTCGCTAATGACCAAAAGCTCGTATAACCTGTGAATAGAAGAGTCCGTCCTTCTATCACACACACAAAACAATATCAAAATTAAGGCAGAGGCGTAAAAAGATTTGGGCGAGTCTCAAGATAGTTTTCCTTAAAACTACTTATAACTTCACTATTATAACAATCTATTCAAAATATTTGTCATGAAATTCATCATTTTATTCAGTCATTAAAGAATGTTACATTTATACATTTTTATAAATAGGGCGATTACATAATCACTATGGCTATTCTAATATTATGTCATGCATAAATTGCTTTGTGATCAGCTAATTTTCTATTACCTAAGCTCATAGATTTTTACCTTTTTGACGTGAATAGATTGTTCATGCATTCTTCTAAGTTGCAAGGGATATGATGATAGTTGATTATTGATTGTTTCGTATAAGCTTTGGTCACATCACAATCTTCAGTCACGTGACCACAATGAAAATTTTGAACTTTGTTTGTCTTCTTTGACCTTTATCAATGGAAAAAAGAAAATAGCAAAAGTCAAATTTATCAAATATGGATCAGCCAAACCACCACTTGGCAAAGCAGCAAGACTACCATCGAGGATATGATAAATTCCTTAATAAGTAGTGACCACATCCCCATGGTAACAAAGATCGAAGTCTGGAATCTAAACACAAGAAAGAAAGCAACACACCATAAATCAAATCAAAAATATAATTGATATCTTACCAATGCAGAATAATGGACAAAGTTCTCCAGGAAAATCGAAGAAGGTCTGACTAAACAGCCTAAAACACAAGAATCAGCTGATCAAAAATGGAATACACTTTGCAATCACATCCTCAAAGCAGCAAAAAATCATATTTTCAAAAGGAAACCCCACTGCAAAAAGAGAATACATCTAGATACACACAAACAGGAGGATCCATTAATAAAACTACAAATGTGAAAAAACCAGATCCGACAAATTCATGGAGACAACACTTTGGCTATGATTAAAATACCAGAACTAATAAAGAATCACTTTCCAGACCTGGTGGCACAACTCAAAAAATTTAAAAAGAATACCCAAAGGAGTATCCCCAAGAATGGATAAGTGTAATCTATCGAAATATCAAGGTCTACAAGATCATGAATAAAGCCATCACAAATAAAAAACAAATGAGAATCAGGCAACAGAGAATTGCAATCAGATAAATATTCTTGGCAAGCAACAAGTGAGCAATAATCAACAGCATCCTGGAGCGACCACACAGAAAGATAATGTTGGACAAGCTAATAGAAAAAGGTGAGGAGATAAACATCATCACAGACCCTGAGAAAATTAAAACAAAGTTTGATAATACCATCACACTTGGACTCGAGCAAGGAAAACCCAACCCCTAGGCAATCACCTACTTTGGGAAAGGGAATATAGACCAAAGTATGAAATTAAGGAGAAGATATATGCACCAGTACTACAAGATATATCCTTGAAGAAGATAAAGGAAACCATTAGGAGCCATAGTGCTAAATTAGTCCCAAGCACAAATGAACTTCCATAAATAGTATACAAGAAACTTAGTAACAAGGCCTTAAAAACAATCTGAATAATTTTCAACCAAATACTCAAGCATAGAGAAATCTCAAGAGAATGGAGTAAAGGAACGATCTACCAAATCTTCAAGCCTAAGGAGTGGGAAAACAACTTAGATATCATACGTCCTATCACCTTATTAGACACAGGCTAAAAAATTTTTACAAAAATCATAACAGACAGATTAGCCAAATGCCTCAAAGAGTACAATATAGTGTCTGAACTAAACTGGACTGCACTTCCAGTAAGCAGCACTCAAGAACCAATACATATCCTAAACAACATTATTGAGCATGCCAAGGAACACAAAAAACAAGTGTGGATCTTAAGTTAGGACATGTCGAAAGCATATGACTTAGTAAACATAGGGATGCTGATCAAAGCAATACACAGAATAAAAATCACATGACAGATAACTAACATCCTAACAAATATGCTAGAGAATAGACAAAATATCGTACTTACCTGCTATGAACCTACAGAGGCATACAGTATAAATGATGGTATTGATCAAGAAGACACTATCTCCCCCTTACTTTGGAGAATCTTTTATGATTCTTTCATTACAAAAATTAAAAATGAATTCAAAGGATACTCAATTATCTCTAAAAGCTGCATCAATTTAGAAACAAGATGGAAAAGAACCCATACAAATATGGCAGTAAATGCCTACATGGATAATACAACTTGGATCACAGACAATAAAACAGAGTTTCAGCAAATAATGGAAAGAGTGGAACAATTTTACCATATCAACAACATCCAAATCAATCCATAAAAGTCACAGCTGATTATAATAAATAGAAAAAAGAGTGACTATGAATAAGGAGTAACAATAAATCAATAAATGATAAAAGGTAATCCAAAGGGTACTCCAATTAGAATCCTGGGGGTCTGGCATGACAGCTTGGGAAAGAAGGAATACCAGAGGTCACTTATCCAACAGAAAGTTAGGAAAACTCGAACACTCATGGGAATGAAGAGAGTAACAGACAAACAAATGCAATATATAGTGAACCATGTTTTGCTATCCTGCATAGAATACCTTTGCAATGACATAATACTAACAGAGAAAGAATGCAACATCCTAATAAATAGCATAACAACTACAAACTGGGTCTGCCCAAAACCATGCCAAACAACATGCTATATAATAAGTATGAGTATGGTCTTTTTTATATCTGGGATAGACAACTACTCCTACATGCAAGAAATTGGTCAACAAGAATAAACAATGGTAACATAGTAGAAGAAATTGCAAGAGCGAAACTCCAAGAACTATAGAATCAGTTTTGGTCAATCAACAATATATGTAGCCATCTCATCCAACCTTTCAGGAGACAAGGGGTAAACCTAACACATAACATTATCTGGTTACTAAGAAGACATGGTATTACTTTCAAAACGTACAAGGAAAACCCTATACCAACCACAATAATAGAAATTGATACTACCATTGAAAGCATTGTAAGCAAAGCTTTCTACAATCAAAATCGACACAAACTACAAAAACATGGGCTCCTATTCACAGGACAACTAATAAATGCAAACAGAACTAAAACCCTGTACTGGTGTCAAATCATCAGGCCCAAAAGGAAACTAATTCCTGGTCCAACTCCAACCTGGTTCCATACCATAAAAAACCTAATTAACAATCAACTAAAAAGTAACAAACTTGTCTCAGTAAAAAAAACTAACACTTTTCTTCAATGTACCCCAACAACCAATCAAAACATAGCACAACCCTATTGGATATGTACTAAACAAGACCAGGAAATCATAATAGGAAAAAAACTGAAAAGAATAAATCAGAACGACACATTCTACAAACACTATACACAAGAAAAAGAGCAATCTCCAGTACAGGCTTGTATCAGATGTCCAAGAAATATATAGCAGAACCTGGAACAAGCAACAGAGTGTACAAAACAATAGGCAGTAAACATTCCAGTACAGAAAAGCAATGTATTATGTAGAGAGGCCCCTGCAATAACCCAACAGTCAGCAAGATAGAAAAACTGCATATTCCTTAACTCAATGAACACAGCTTTGGAGAAACTTACCACTGAAGGAAATATGATACAAGAACTTCATATATACATACCTGAAAAGACAAAGTGACTGCAACTTCTCTTCAATACAACAGATCAAATCTCAGAGCAACTTACAAACATAGCTATAGCACTGTAAAACTAAGCAATATTTGATATACTGTATATACAGATGAATCACTCACAAAAGTTAATAATAGTTTTCACATGGGCTTCAGATGGGTTATCATATCCCCTAACAAGAAAGAATTCAAATTCCAAGGTCAAATCCAAAACCACCTATCATCAACAAGGGCAGAAATCACAGCTATTCTTATAGCAATTAGCGTTATACCAGAATATAGCAGGATCAGAATCTTTACAGATAACCAAGCAGCTATAAATGGAATAAACAAAATAATGGGAACTGCAGAAAAAAAAATAATAAATACACAAAAAAATACAAATCTTCTTATTCAAATCAAACATCACTGCAAAAGAAAGAGCATCAAAGTGGAAATATTCAAAATAAAAGCACATTCAGAGATAAAATACAATGAACAAGCAAACAAATTAGCACAAATTCAAGATATTAAGATGGAAGAAAAAATACTAGAAATCCACACATATACATATAAATATCCAACAATCATCCCACAATGGAACAATCAAAACCTGGACATCCCACTGAAAGAAACAACATAGCAAATAATTCAAGTGATACACTTAGCAAAATAGAGACTTTTGAACAGAACCAGATGCAACTTCAATAATCTAATGATTTCACAGATCCACTGGAAAACAACAACTGACCATTTGCAGTACACCAAAATAAGTAATAGCACAACAACTGGGAAGACCAAAAATATAGAAGGTTCAGCCTGAACTTATGGAAAAATGGAAAAATGAATTGCCAACAAAAGAAAAACTAAACAAAAGATTACCAACAATTTATCAAGACAACAAATGCCTGCAATATGCAGAAGTCAAGACATGTATCCATCCCTTTATCTGCTAGGAACAAAAAGAAAAAACATGAAACAAAATCAAGGAAATAATAATAAACAGTATAAATATACACAAGGAACAAAAATCAAAAGAGCCCAACAGGAATCTCATAACAGCAGAGTTGAATCTAAACTCTACACCACATCTTGAAACTTACATCAGGGGTGCACTCTTCAAAAGAACCTTTTATAAAATCAGGGAGGTGATCACAGAAAAACATACTAGAACCCAATACTTAATAGACATAAGAATCCAGATAATAGAATACCTCCACAAGATATGGACTGACAGATACAAACAGTTCCAAGAATGGAAACGCAAGACAGAAATCACCAGGAAAAAAGAGAAAACAGTCAAGTACAGTACAACCACTTTAGATGTTTACTTCACAGAAAGAGAGTTTCACATTAAAAGTCAATTTACAAAATTGATAAATAGCTACATGAATGCTTGGATAAATAACATCATTGACACATTTTACATTTTTGAAATTTCTTTTAGTACTAGCCCAGCCTTGGCAAGTTAGCCCTTCAGATAAGGTGGCAACAAGCCGCAAGGTGAGAGGTTCCTTAGGGAATACCTTTCTATTGAGTTTTACTTATAAGTAGATAGATAGTTCAAAATAGATTCAAACATATAATCTTTTAATGTTACTATACATCATAACAAATAAAACAAGGCTGCACTAGTGTTTTAAAAAAAAAATAAATAAATAAATAAATAAATAACAATACTTTCTTTCAAAACTTTCTTGTTATTGATAAAGAAGATATACTGTAGTTTAATTTTTAGATTAGTAGAAATCAAATTTTTATTTAAAGAGATTATTAATAAAAGAAAGTGAAAAATAAAAATTATTCTTAAAGTACTTTTCAAGTTGATTTAAGAAAAGTAATAAAACTTTATTAATATAAAAAATCAAAGCTTCTTGCAAATATCTTTTTTATATATAATTAAAAAATCAATAAAAAGAATTTGTATTATATTTTAAATAATAAAAAATATTTATTATTAAAATTTTTTTATTTAGATACAACTATTTAATTTTTTTTGAGTACCTATAGCTAGGCTAAATCGTTGGTTTATTAATTAATTGAAAGCATAAGTACATTTTCATTCAAGTAGTATGATACAGTATATACTATAGTTAAACTATTATTTTAATCTAACTAACTCATTATAAGCCTTGTCATGTGCTAACCTGGTGAATCCGTTACTAATCTGTAATGCCTTGTATATCCTAAACAACTTACAAATACTTACAATCAACACAAAGAAGAGAACATCTCCTATAAAAAATATTTAGAGAAGATAGAGACATGATGATTGACTTGGCTAAAGCTAAATGTCTCTTTATTCATATTCTGTTTCTTTGGTATATTACTAACTCTTATCTCTATTCTTAATAAAAGCAATTTTCTAACATATTCAGCACTATCTTCTTGGCATACATTTGGTTAACTATTTATACTTTTCTAACTAACAATAGATTATCTACTTTATAATCGACTATACTAATACTAAACTTTGCTAAACTTTCTATACTTTGTTATATATACATACTGTAGTTTTCTTATTAGTACTTGAGCCTTATCTATAGTTTCTTACCTTGTGATACTCAATCTTTTATACCAAACTTTCAAGTTTTTAGATTCTAGACTATTACACTTAAATTGTGTTACCTACATAACCCATGACAGTATAAAAATCTCTAAATTCAGCTTTAAAAACAATATTTCACTTTGCAATATCTTTGTGTGAAAACTCTCCTAATTCACTGCATTATTGTTAACAGATTATTATAGCTATATGTCTTATTAAACTGCTGGAATATAAGAAATTACAAAAAAATAGATTGAAAAAAAAGAAAGAGAAATATCTAAAAATATCTAAATAGATAACAAGAAAACGGAAAAAAAAATTAAAAAAAAAAAAATTTCAAGATTTCTCTAAAGACCTGCTTCTCAAGATCTCTTCTTAATAAAAAATACTTGATTAGAATATTCTTTTTTTTTGACTGTTTAAGAAACTTATCTATTCTTGATCTTGATTTTCTTCTTATATACTATCTAAGAAGACTTATTGCCTAGTGAAAGTCTTTACTTGAAAGACACATTTGGTCTTAACTTTTTTTGAGCAGTGATTTTTTATCTATCTGTAATAGAGAGATAACTTATAATGAATTCCAAGTTCTTATATGACCTAGTAAGAACTGGGTTATATTGTTTCAATATGATACTTTTCAATAACCATGTTTAGTTAAAGAAATTTTACTAATATATATCTTTTATTATTCAAAAGACCAGATTTTTCAATAATTCTTTTGCCTTGTAATGGTGAAAAAGTCTTAAAAGTAATAGGAATTCTCGTCAATTGCAATATTCTTCAACAACTTTTGGGAAAATACATTTTCAATTATAATCAAAAGATTGAATTGAAGCTTAGTATGGATTAGATCTGTTTGATCTTATTACCTGATCAGGATAAAAAGGAGACTTTGGTTTTAAACTTTGCCTGACTGGGATGATAGAAGAGAAAGACCTCAACTTAAACAAATAGTAACTTTTTCACTACTTGGAAGCTTGTTATTTATATTTTATTGGTCTCATAAAACTTAATTTGTAGATTAACTCAATTAAAGAAGTAGGATGGATACAGTGCATCAATCAACTCTTTCAATCACCAATAATATCATCAAAACATGTGAGATAACTAGTAGAGACTTATTTATATTTAGCTACTAATATATTTCATATTAATCAATTAGATGCTAGGTAACATAGTGCTATAAAAATTTAGGATCAAACTGAAGTAGACAAAATATTTTAAGAAAACTAGAAAAACAGTAAACACTTTAAGAAAGTGTAAAACAGTATATGAGAAGGTAAATAATAAACTTTCTTCTATTAACAAAATCTCTATTTCTTGCCGTTTCCAGCTCTGTAAGATGATAATTCACTTGTCAGTTTTTTTACTTTCTAGAACCTTTCACTTTTAATAGAAAAAGTGTATACTTGAGTCTTTTTAGGCTATTAAAGGCTCAAGTTTTTATTTAAAAGAGTTTATAAACAAGTAAAAAAAGGTAGAATAAATAAGTGAAGACAAGCTTTAAGTTGTTTTAATAAAAATATAAAGATTTTATTAGCAAAAAACTATAAAACTTCTTGTGAGTATCTTTTTTGTATATGATCAGAGGATCAGTGAAAAGAGTTTTTAGATGTAATTATTTAATGAAATAAGAATCTAAATTAATTATAAAGTATTATTTATTTACTAATTCTTAATTTACTTAAAACATTTTTTTTTGATAATATTTTTTGAAATTAAAAAACTAGTCTTTAATATTTAAGAAAAATATAGTCTAAAAACAATAATAGTTTGTCACCAAGTTTCAAAACACTATACTTCTTTATAATAATAGCTACAAGGTAATTATCAAAAAAAGACTGTCACAGTATAGTTTTCTTTATAGAAGAAAGAAAACTTCAAGAAAACTAAATTATAGTAGGTTCCTAAAGATCTAACCTCAATTCTATAAAGCTCTTAACCAGATAAGTGCAGGTTAATACTTTTTTTGACCCTAAGAGAAACATTGTAATCCATAAATTTAACTGATAAATCAGTTAAAGCTCAAAGTCTATAATATCTAATAGAAGATTCAAGCCT
>CAJVPT010002838.1:0-16590 GCA_910592055.1 Acaulospora colombiana
AAACTTGAATCAAAGGTCCAATCTTATTTTTTGTAAAACATCCCCATACCATTATACCTTGATTTCCTGATTTTACTGTTGGAATTAGACAACTTATATCATATTTTTTATGTGGACATTACCAAACCCAATGATATAAATCATTTTGAAACAATAAAAAGTGAGATTCATCGCTTCAGATTACTGTATTTCATTCTAAATCCCATTTTTTCTAATATGACACCATTCTAATCTTTTTTTTGCGATTTTCTTCAGATATTAAAGTTTTTCTTTTTCCAGCTTGACCATAAAATCCTTCATTATGTAAAATACGTTGAATAGTACATGAGCTTATTGAAATTGTTAATGATTGACTAAATTTTTCTGTTATTTCATTTAAAAATTGTTATCAATCTTCTTTTACAGTTTTTACAAGATGTCTAATGTCTTTTTCTGTCAATTTAGATGGTCTACCAGACCTAGAAATGACACTAGTTTGTTAATTTATCTTATATCTTTCAATAATATCATGAATAGTTATTTTTGGTTGATTAAAAATATCTTTAATATTGTGCTCACTGTGATCATCTTTTCACAGGCCAATAATTTCGCCACACTCAAAATTTGTAAGTTCACGAGTTTTAGACATTAATTTTTTTTTTATTTTTGAATAAAGAAAGTTTGTAACTACACAGGAAAAAAATTTTGATGCATTTTTATATATTAGATTTCGAGTTATTCACAGATAAAGTTTGGTCCTTAGAGTAGTGATCTTCATATAATTGAATACTTTTGTCAGGTGAGTGTACATGTGTGTAGACCTGTTGTCAAAATAAGTTTGATAAAGATTTATCACAATAGCACAATAAGAATAAATAGATTTGACAAGATCTTCAATTACAACATCATCACAGGACATGATTGATATAAACAAAACAGCAGGAATCTATAATACAATATTTTAAACTAGTATAAATAAGTAAACAATACTAGATAAAGAAGGGATAAACAATATGTATCTAATTAAAACAAAATCAAGACACAAATCAAAATAGGGAATTACTAAAACAAAAAGCAAAACACATAAAAGATTTTTTCACTTCACATGACTTTAGCAATACTATATAATTTATCCCCTATTAGTTATTCTTCATGTACACAATAAATAAGATAAAGAAGATTCTATAAATAATAGATAATAGAGAAAAGAATATTATTTACACTTTAATTTGACTTGCAAGAAAGCATAACGAATATAATAAACTATGGGCTACACAACAAATAGCAAATAGAGGTAAACCACTATTCAAGTAGAAAAAGAAGCACTAACATCAAAAATCTGTATAATACTTAATAGTATTATTGCAAGTATCTTAGGAGTAGACAAGATGATATTTTATAAAAAATGAATCTTAATATAATATACAGTATAACCTATCTCTGGCAGCTTGGAAAAGAAAAAGAAGAGGATTTGCTTCAGCTGTATTCAAAAATAAACACAACTCTTTCCTGTTTTCCTGTGGCATAGCAAAAAAACCACAAAAATGCAAGAAATAGTTAAAAGATGGAGAGAACCAAAAGGACACAATATCTGAACAGCAGGCCTAACTACAACATTGACAAATTCACCAGGGGAAAGGCCAACTCCATCAGCAAAGAAATGCAAAAAATAGAAAAGAAATCCACCATGAAACAAACAATCTCGTACAAAGTAATTATCTCTCCAACCCTAACTACTTCACAAACAAAGAGGCTCGACAAAGACACCACCACAACAACAACAGGCAGTACACACACCGAAGGAATCAACCTTACTTAAAGTGACCAGGTCAAAGAAGAACAAATTTCACAAAACAAAATTCAAAGGGAAGGAAGCAAAAACGGACAATCCAAGATTCCACAGAATAGATGACTCAGATATTGAAATGGACTTCGAAGACAACACCTTTTCTCAAGAAGACCAAGACTGGCAGACCATCAGATAATAAAAGAAAAATAAAACAAGATAAGGTACAAGACCAAGACCTCGATTACCCTTTAACAGAAATGCAAGATATGATAGAGAAAGAATCAAACTTGAAATCAGAGCAGACCTTCTACCAGGAGACTCCACTGAAAAGAAAAACACCTTTCTAGCCAAAACACTCAACTCTCCTGAAGAACTCCTCACAATCCAAAATGAACAAATAGAAGAAACTGACCATATTATCACTATATTTGGAGATTGCCAATCTGCTATCTCAGCTAGCAATATCACTCTGACGGAATTGGCAATTCTACACTCACATCACTTTCCAAAACCATCAGTAAACTCGATAAGGAAAAAAGTATCAGAGTTTGAGATATTTCCTTGAACACAAGATTCATAGATGTACAATAAACATTTGCCAAATTCGGGCAGATTACCAATATTAGAATGACAACCCAACAAATGTGGTAGTTAGCCACAATCACTTTTGCCAACAAGGAAGACAAGCTCAAAATACTCGAGTCCTGGAGTACCCTGATTAAATCAGACTCAGTAAGAATCTTCAATACAACATGGAACCTAACACAAATAAAAGAAAGAGGAGTTTTTTCCCTAAAACTAATCAATCTTTCACCAGGAACTCATGCATTCGATTTCAATCAATATGTCAACAACTGCAAGCAAAAACATGTTATATATCCTAACTAATGTCATATAGATCCAGAAAGTACGCAGTCCTTAGCTTTGACAATAAACAACTACTTCAATAAGCATTGCAAGAAATCTTCAACCTAGGGGAGACCACTTTAATTGGCAAACCTATCGACACAAAATTATGTACCATTTGCGACAGTCCAGAACATCTTGTAGCCAATTGTACAATTAAAAAGCAATGAGAACAATGGAATGAATATAATCAAGAACAGGTTCACAAATTCAGAAAACTCTACAACGATTTCAAGCCAGCTAAATCTACTTATATCTATAAACTCATATACACATCATCTGAAAATAAATAAGCCAGATCAGGCTCATATACCTCAGCAGTCAAAAGATCAACTCACTATGTCAAAAACCATCAAAGCAATCCTGACTTAACCAATAATATCCTTACAATGCTAACTGTGATCTGGAATAAACTTACAATAATCAAAGAGTCATTTAATGATTTCGACGAATACATCAACAACCTTAAATGATACTGCTATACCGATGTCAAATACATACAGAAAAGCAATACTACAGATATCCCCATTGATAAAATCAATTTCTGAACAAACAAATATCCAGGACATTCAACAACAGTAGTAGCAACTCCACCGATCCATTGGTAATATAGACACAACAATAAATGCACTAGTATCAACTATTACAAACATCCTCCCCAGCAATGTGAGACAACACAATCTACTTCTCAGTAATATGGGTAACTCAAACAGTAACAATAATAAACAAGGTAATAATGAGAACAACCTTTCAACAATAACAGAACTGGATGATAAAATAACTCACAACAAAAATCAAACTAGCAACAATTACAATCATATTAATACATTAGAGAGAACTAGTAGCAATCAAATGATAATACAAACAACAAAAAATATATATCATAGCACTACAGAAACAACATCATCAATCACAGAAACAAATAACCTGAATACTCACTACCACTACACAATAGAAACATTACATCGAGACATTATAATAGATACATCCAGAACCTCTACCAAAAAATTCTTCTAGACTATTGCAACACTCAACTGCCAAGAACTAAATGACACACTCAAGAGAGAGACATAATTCACCATATGGCGAATCAATAACTGGGACATAATTATATCAACAAAAACAAATGGAACAAGCATCAACACAAAACATTGGAAAATGGAAAACTACTCAACATGGTGGAAAAGAGAAAACAACATCAGTGCTGGAGTAGGGGTTGCAATTAAAAAACCTCTCTCCGACTGAGTAATTGAAATACAAAAATACTCAGACAGAGCCATATGTATAGATTTTGCACTTCCAAAAAAACTATACTGTAGAATAACTGGGGTTTACTCACCAGTCAGAGCCGGAAAACTCAGAACAGCAGTACAGAACCAAATAATCAAATAGATCAAACAATGAAACAACATGAACTGGTATATCATTATTGGAAGAGATTTTAATATAAGTCCTTCAAACAAAATAGATAAAACCTTCAACCATAGAAGAATACACAATAATAAAACAAACAGCTTCTGTGAACAACTTTGCAATCTCAGCATGATCAATAAATATCGATATCACAATCTACAGAAAAAGGAATATACCTGGTACTCCACAACCTTCTCTAGTAGAATCGACATGATCTGGACAAATACATGCCCCATTTGATACATGATAGATATATTTATAATGAAAGATATGAACATCACAACTGATCATAATCTACAAATAATATTCATAGAAAGCTGGCAACTAGAAACAAATGACAAGTGAAACAGATGACCTTATGCAAACCCCATTTCCAGAGGAAGAAGATCACAGACAAACAATGGAATACCTTTGCCACTGAACTCGACACATAAATGCCAATACTTCGTAACCTCCTCAAGACAGAACCAACAGACATTGACAGAAGTTGGAACTACCTTAGACAAGTTATTCTCAATGCTGCAAATAAACACATCCAAAAATACAGAGAGAAACAAAGAAGTAGACCCAAATATTCGAAGCTAACCAAACCACTACTCCTAATTCAGCTGCTACAATATAAAAAGCAGATTCACCTTTACAATAAACAGGATGGTAAAGTCAATTATGAACAACTTGCCAATTTATATGCAGCCATTTACGAACAAGTGCCAATTCACTCCTTTCCATCCAATAAAGATATCAAAGTTATAAATGAGGAAATCGACAAACTAATCATCCTGAAAAAGACAATCAACAAATAAAATATACACAATATCACCAAAGCAAATATAGACCAAGCCCTCAGAAATCATAACAACTGGTTCGACATAGACAAGAAAAAACTCACCAGAACACTCCTAGACAATCCTAGGAGAAGCATTCTCATAACCAAACTCATCAAAGAGGAAGAAGACATAAAGACTCTGATATACAAACCTCACAAAATCAAAGAGACAGTTCAATCACACTTTAAAAACCGGACAAAAAAGAAATATATTTTCGAACTGGAAGGTACACACTGACAGAAATCATATCAACCCATCACCACAATTAAAGAAGAATGGTACAAACCTGTACTCATCCCTTTTACTACTGAAGAAGTACATCAAGTAATTAAAAATGCTAGTAACAAATAAGCCCCTGGACTATCACAAATTCCTTATCTTGTATACAAACACCTGTCTAAAGAAACCTTAGAGGTCATAACTATACTTTTAAATAACATCCTCACATATAAGAAACTATTCACTGAATAGAAAGAAAGCACAATATACCTGATACCCATACCAAAAGATTGGTAGCACAATATTAATATCACTCGACCCATCATGCTCCTCAAATCTATCAAAAAAATCTTCACCAAACTCATCAATAACAAACTAGCCAAAATAATGATTGAACATCCAATCCTATCAGAAAACAACTGGGTAGTACTCCCAAAAGTAGCTTGCGTGAACCTATTACTATTATAAATCAAGTATTAGAAGATGCACAGGAAACAAACAAACAATGTCTCATGCTTTTTCAAGACATAAGCAAGGCATACAACACTGTTAACACACAAAGATTGACCAACTTACTTCAACAAATAAAAATGCTAAACAAATTAATCAATATAATTAACAACTGCTTCACAAACAGGTCCAACAAAATAATCACATATTTTGGGCTTACTAATCCATAACAAGTTGAAGAAGGAATCAACCAGAGTGATACAATCTCATCTATCCTTTGATGCATATACTATGACCCCCTAATAAGCACAATTAACTTAATGAAAGGCTACCAGCTTAACAGCCACAGATCAAATCTCAACAACAATAGTTCTACAAACCTTAGTATCACTATAACAGCATATATAGATGCTACTACATTTATTGCCCAAAATAGAAAGCAACTTGAAGATATTATAAAAGTCAGTGTCTTCTTCTATCACCTCAATAGCATCACAGTCAACCCACTCAAATCTGAACTTTTAATACTCAACGGTCCACAAGAAAGTATTACTTTTCAAGAGCACGAAGTAATACCAACTACCAAAACACAGGCAATAAGAGTCCTAGGTGTATGGTACAAAAGAAAAAAAGGAAAACAATATCAACATAATCTCATAAAAAAGAAAGTCATCACAATTTGCAATTCGATAGCCAGAAAACAAATCACAGATAAGATACACCATTATATCACAAACCACATCCCATTTTCTATAATAGAATACCTTCTAATTGACCTCGTACCAACAAAAAATGAAGCACAATGGATTGACTGCCATATATGCAACTGCCTCAAACATTATGTTAAACTCTCAAAAACCACTCCAACTCTATTAGCACATCTCAGTAATCAATATAACATTATGGAAATTGAAACATGACAACAATAGAAACACTGCAGTGATTTCTAAGAATTATACTATAGTAATAATCTGGCAGGACAAATAATTAGACTCAGAACCTAACAACTGCAATGAATGGCATGGCAAAAAGAGGACATTATCAAAAAATATCCAAAGCTTCTCTTAGCAAAAGCAAACTTTATATATGATACACTTTATAATATACAGACCCAAAATATATATTATACCACCAAACAATAACCAGAAATAATAATGATAGACTCACCTATATCGAAGATATCATGGCTGTTGAATGATACAACTTCAATAGAAAGAGATTAAGAGAACACAATATAATGTGGATTGAATAACATCTTAACACCTATTGCACAAAGGCCTTAAACTGGTATCAAGTAGAAGCACTTCACAATAAAACAAATAAGTGAAAACAACCTTTTTTCTTTACAACACTCAAAGCCACAACACAAATCTACATTAACAACTACACAAATTTCAACCAACTCAATCCTGAAATTCAAATTAAATATAATACAGAATCAGAACAAGAACAACAAAAAAAATTCTAACAAATCATGATATATTCTTCAGTAATAGCACGACTTCACTATTGGAAAACAAGTGAGTCAAGACAAAGACCACACTAAACTATGACACTATCTCACCACAGATACTTCATCATTAGCAAAATGTCTAGGATGTGAACTGAATTAACATATAGACAAAAAAAGTCACATGTGCTGCTTCACAGCTCCAACAAAGTCCCAGTAATTAAAACATCTAAAACAAATGCAGAAATATCAGAAAAGCCACATTTCAGGATTTAGCTCTCACTCAGTAATACTCAATGCTGGCTCAATGAACCCAATCAAACTATCGAAGCAGTTGAGGTCGACACAACTTTAACTTCTATAAAAAACTTATTACAGTTAATAGACATTCCAGTCCCTACAATACAACAACTTATTACCATCAACAAAAACATAATGAGACGATCAAAATAACCATAGACAGAGCTTTCAATCACAATGATCACAATGTCTTAGGAGTAGGCATCATCTTCTTGACTAGCATGACACAACTGGACAACTTCAAACTCAGAATCACAGGGTAGTGCTTGATCTTTAGAGTAGAAATCTTAGCCACAACTATTACAATCGCACTTTACCTTTTAGACAAAAAACAATCATACAAACAGACTCAGCTAAACTCATTACAGAGCTTGGAAAAGTATCACTTGGACAAATAAAAAACATATCAGAAGTCAGACTCATCCACAACCTACACCATTGCATCAAGGTAGCACAAATCTCAATCAGTTGAATCAAAATATACAAAAAAGAAAACAATAATAATAAATTAAAACAAGTAGACAAGTTAGCCAAACAAAGCCTAAAGAATAATACCATTAGCGGCAACCTGACACAAAAACTTCTAGAATCAAAGGTTATCACTTGCAAGTATAATTAAAAGATAAAAATTACTGATACCATCTGCAAAACAATTAAATGAATGAGACAAGCCACATTCACACACAAATGGATTTTATTGGATCGAAACTGCAAACTCAACCAATATCAAAAAGCTAATATTGACTGAAAAAAGACATTCCAACATCTACATCTGACAAAAATCACAAGCAACCATACAGACAATATAGACCATAGCCACAGACAATTAACCATTAAACTATGGAATCTTGAACCCCCAAAGATGGATAAATTATATACTCGCAAACCTGAGATTTACAGATCATCCCCATGCTTACTTGCTCAGAAATAGAAGACAAGATCCACCCCTTCAGATGTAAGCACCATGAAATTTACATCAACGAAATGATACTCAATACCATATACTTAGAAACTATTGCATGGATTGAAAAAGAAAGTCCACACTCCTGCAAGAAGGAAATTGAAAATCACTTAGAAACAAACAAGCTATGAAACATTTTCATCAGAGAAGGCATCAGCAGAAAAGTTATCCAAACAATTAGTCAATTCATTCCATTAAAGAAAATAGCAGAAGCCACCCATAACATTATTTACGAAATCAGATTCATTACTTACAATATATGAACAGACAAATGCATTCATATCCAAATATAGGAGAAAGCCATAGGAATATTTAAAACCCTGAAGAAAAAAAAGCACAAGTTCAAAAGGCCCACTGCTCAGAAAGACACATCTACCATAACAATACAAAAGAAAACAATGAAGAAAATTATTACAGGTACTCTAAATATCCTTGATATCTTTATTAAACACATTGACAGAGCCTAGATATATTAGTCCCTCTAACCAGGTACAACAAGCCACAAGGGGTTGTAAAATCGAGCCCCATTGCCAACAGCAGTGGTGCCCATTACCAATTGGTTTTATTGTATTGCTTAACACTGAAAATAGTTTATACAATCACTTTGTAAATAAATATAAATGTATCATATATAATCAATAAAATGGCAAATTAAGTGTTTTCAAAAAAAAAAGTATATTGAAAATAAACTTCTTGAAATAATTAAAAAAAAAAATGTATCAAAAAACATAAAAATCCTTTTCATGGAGATTGTTACTCATGTAGAAAATGATCTAACAGTAAACAATAAAATTATAATGTCTAATGTTCAAGAATAAGAAGAGATAGAAAAGGAAATGAAATTCAAATACTAAGAGAAAAGATTAAATAATAAACTATAAGTGAATGCAGCTTATACAGTACAAGAAACAGAGCTACAAATTCTACTCCAAATCTATACTATATAAGTAAAAAGGAGTATATTGATTAGTAGCTATAATAGCAAATATTTAAGAAAGTTTAGAAAAGAAATCTAGAACTTATTTATGCAATGTCTTAAAACTATCTCAGGATAAATGAAACCTTTTTCATAAAAGTTTCATTAATAGCAATAAATAATTGATTCTTCACTTCAAAGAAGAAAAAGATCTCCTTGAATGTTTAGAAAAGGTAAACAGAAAGAAAGAAGCCTTCAGTCTTCAATGACTAGAACCAGAAAAAGAAGAATAATGAATCAATCAGCTAAAGACAAGATAAAAAAAAAGATATTTCGAATCTACAATCCAGAAAAAAGCAAAGATATATAGTATGTAAGTCTAGTGAATGTAAATCATAAACTCTCCAGAAGCTATATAAAAGAACTTTTAAAAAGATATGAAAATGTTAAAACATCAATATCTATAAGGTAAAAACAAAAACTAGAGTAAAGGCCTACCTTAGATGATATAAATACTTCAAACCCAATCTAGAAGAAATATAAATAACATCACTTGGAATAGAAATAATAAGAACAATCTTCATTAAAAAAGAACTGACTGATAAAGAAATAAATAAGGTTTTGATTAAATGAAACAAACACTCAGCCAAGCTCTTAAATATAAATAGAATACTTTCAAGTTTGGTAGCCAGGGCACTTAATGGTACAGAAGCTAAGGCCTATTATACTGTATATCAAGAAACTCTTATACATTAAAAAACAAAACTTTACAATAATATATTTTACATTAAAAGAAGTACTAACAAGAGCTTGCAAGCAGTATATTTTCTTGCAAGAATTAAAAATATCTTGAAGCATAAAAGTTACAAGAGAAACTATAAGGAGTCTTAAACCTGAAATTAAAAAATTAAGAGGAAGACTGGAGTATAGAACAGTAGAAACAGATGTCGAGCCTATATCAGATTCACTATTAGATAGCAAATTGATAAGCTCTAATACAACTATTGAATATAAATAGTCAACTAATCAAAAGAAAAAGTATCAAGGTTAGAATGGTAACACTTCACAAAAACACCATAGAACCCTAGGCCACCTAACAATAGGAATTAATAGAGTACCATTGGAAAATCCTAGAAGTTTATTAGAGAATTAAAATAGGAGACAATATAATGAACCAGAGTTTGAAGATGAGCAAGACCCACTAAAGCTCATATTGACAAATCTAGAAAACCTAAATGGAAGAATTGTCAAGCTTGAAGGTAAATCAAGATTCATCCAACAAAAAAAAGGAGTGCTAAGATGGACTGACTGCTTTTAAAAAGTTACACCAATTGATCAAGATAGATATGAAGAGAAAAAGTCTGGTTCTCCCTCAATAAGATTTATAATAAGGCAAAGTATGAACCATAGATTTAGATGAAGCTGTAGAACAAGGTGGTGACCTAAATATAGATAAATTTCTATAGAATAAGTATATTACCTTTTTGAAAAGCCAAAATATAGATAAGCAAATAAAAAATTCAAAAGGGATTGAAGAAGATATTTAGAAAAGAGTGGTAAGAATAGGTACACACAATATCAGAGGTGTAATAGACAAAACAAATTAACAAAGTCTTATTGAAGAAATACATGAACAAGGAATAGGCATAATAGAAATATGCAAAACTAAGTTGATCCAAATCAATAAAAAATGGATTTTTGAAAATCAAAAAACCTACAAGTATTTTTATAGTATTAATAAAGATATACCATTTTAAGCAGGAGTTAGTCTCCTAATCAGGAAAGATTTGGAAAATAAAATATTATCAATAGAAGAGGAGGAAGGTTATATAATAGCAGTTAACTTCCTCATAAAAAAGAAAAAAATCTATATTATATATACAGTATTTACATTTCTTCAAACAAATAATGATATAAAAAGGTATAAGAGAAGTTAACCAGTCTTATTAAAAGAAAATAGAGACAAAGCTTTCATATAATAGTAATGGGAGATTTCAATGCTACCTATAATCTATTAAAGGATAGAATAACATCCTCCAAGGCTAGGTTCAGAGCTTCTTGACATCCTGAAATTCTACTGTTCAACTTTCTGAATGAATGAGACTTTATAGATACCCAGGTAGTACAGAAAGGCAAAAATAAAACCCCAATATGATAGAATGCCACAAGTAGTACTAGAATTGATTATATTTGGATATCATAGGACCTAACAAGATATATATTACTATGATTTGATAATCAAGAAATACAAGAAGTCATAGGGGTAATCATACTATACTTATAATTATCCTCTATGATAAAGATCTCTTTATAAGAAGCCCAACTATCAAATCAAAAACATAAAACAAAATAAAAATCAATATAAAGGATTTTCATTAGAATAGTGGCAAGCCTATCAAGAAAACTTGGATTATAAGTTTCAGATAAAACTATAACCTCTTCTTCTAGAAGAACCTGAAGCAAATAAAGAAGGAAAACTCATAAATAAGATTTGGAAAGTCTTTGAAAAACAGATGTATAAAGCAGTTTTCAACAAGTTTAAAACTAAAAAGGTCATATCATATAAAGAAAGAAATGATAAATACAGTCCTGAATTTGTTAAATATAGAAAAGCCTTGCAACTAAAAGAACTTCTCAAGAAAACAGAAACCTCAAAAGAAATAGAAAAGCTATAAAACCTTTACAAAGCAATAAAGAAATATAATGCTATTCACAACCCATATCATTAGATCAAAAATTATTGTGTGCAATGTAACATCTCCAACATATCCTGGGTATTATTAAAAAGAATATCCAAGATACAATAGAAGGTCTAAAGTTTATTAGTCAAAGACTTGAAGTCAAAAAGACAAGAGATATTATTAAAATTATATTAGAATAAAGATATATTGATCTAAAAAACAATCAAAGAAAGATGGTAAGCTCCTTAATCAATAAAGAAAGAGATAAGATTATATTAAATAGGATCAAAATTAGACAAGGTGATATCAAATATATAATAATAGAAAAACATGAAATCGAAAAAGAGATAAGACAATATCACTTAGAAGCCTTCAAGAGAAAAGAAACCAATTTTGATAACTTGACAGAAGATTGGAAAGAGAAGTACAATTCCCGGAACTATATTCAAGAGAGCTGATATAAAAATTTTCTTGAACCAATTTCACAAGAAAAATTATGTGAAATACTCAAGATGTTTCCCAATAACAAGGCTCCAGACAAATCTCAGATTAGCTATAAGATATTAAAGAGATTAAGCCAGGATGGAAAAGAATACTTGAAAAAAATACTTAACAACTTTTTGAAATGAAAAGTTATTCCTATATCCTGAAGGAAAAATCATATATATTCCATAGCCAAGTTAAAGCCTTAAAATTGTGAACTTTTAAATATGAGACCTATTATGTTATTGGAGATCACTAGAAAGTGTTTTACCAAAGTTCTGATCAACAGAATAGGGAATATTTGTAAGATCAATAATATTCTTAGAGAACCTAACTATGCAAGGTTACCAGAAGAAAATATAATAGAACCAATCCAAATTTTGAATAATATTTATGAATATATGAGAGAGAACAAAAAAGTACTATGAATATTGTTTCAAGATACAGTCAAAGCTTATGACACTATTAGTCTGGATATACTAGTAAAAGTGATAAAAAGAATCAGATACTAAAAGGTTTTATCAAGATTATGATAAGTCTCTTCAAAAACAGAGAATTCAAAATCATATTTAAAGATAATATTATCAATTCTATAAATGCAGGAAATGGAATCAATCAAAGAAAGACTATTTTACCATTAATATAGAGAATCTTCTATAACTCTTTACTATGCAAAATCCAAAATGATACAAATAAATAATATAAAATATTAGTTACTTAAAATCCAGACTTCAATAGTCACAAGGTTGAAAAGTTGAAATTAAGACATACTATAATAATCTTATGGATGATATAACATAAATAGCAAGATCCAAGGAAGATATGAAAAAGATCTTAGAGACAGCAAGAATCTTTTATAGAGCCAATGACTTTCAGATCAATAGTAACAAATCAATTTTAGTTATTATTAACAATTTTAACTGTTATCCAGAAAAAGTTCAGGTAGACATTAAAAAAGAAGCAATCAAAAAGCTTGACAGAGCAGATCAAGCAAGATTTCTAGGAATTTAGACAGACAACCAAAAGACCTCAATCAAATTAAAGGAAAGAGTGCTCAAAGAAATTCATATAATTGTTAGAGCTCTTAAAAATAAAAGGTGATGGATAAGTAGGCACTCTATATTTTAAATAAGGTATTAATATTAAGGATAGAATTTAGAATGCAGCATAGTATATTGTCTGGAAAATATGTAACACATTAATAGTAGTATACAGAAAACTTTTTAAACACAAAAGTTTATTATATAGATCTATTCCCAACAGTATAATATATCATCCAAAAATCTATAATATAAAGAGTATCTGGATACTGCAAAAAGAAAGTCAGATAACAGGATTATGCAATAGATTGAATAATCTTGGACCAACAGGAATTACAACAATAATAAGGCTCAAACAAGCACAAATCAAATATTGGGAACCACTCAATCTGCTGACTTGTGACTCACTAGACTATCTTATAGACAAAGGCAACTTTTCGTTCCAAGTAATTAAATTAGCTAGAAATATGGAAATTACTTTTCAAAGTTAAAAATATCATAATATCTTTGAATAAAAAAAAGAAAATAGTCTAATCTGAGAATATCTCTCACCTGAGGAGTATAATAAAACTATACCATTACTAGGAAACAACAGATTAATATATATAGATTAGCTTATCAAATATGAAGCAAAGGAAGTAAGAAATTGGTGCATACTCCAACTCATCCAAAAAACTAACTAAGATACTATCCCAAAATGGTTCTTAAACATAAGTAGAATGTTCTCCAAAGATTGTTTAAATTAACTTATAGAGTTATGAAAAATAGATTGATTAAAATGAAGCCAAAATATTCTATAGTTAACTCTAACTATAACACGAGACAAAAAATATAGATAATTAAAACAAATATCAATCATCAATTAATATAAAGAAAGTTACTACAAGAAGAATCTAAGAGAAAAGTAAAGATCGAACACTACAAGTACTAGAATAATGGAAATGGTCAAAAGACAAAGTTATTAAATGCATGGGTTGCTCAAAAGGATTTATTCAAAAATAGAGTTGTATTATGAAGAAAGATATAGAAATAATATACATATATAATATCATATTTTAATATAAGAAAAAGTACTAAGAGAGTCCAGATGCTAACAATCTCATGTCTCACAATATCTTTGAAAAAAGCAATCAGAAAAACAATAAATAACAATCAAGTATTTGTACAGAGTTCACAGGAACCATATCAGCAGTTCACTTTTCAAGGTATTAAGATAGATTATGTAAATATAGAAAGTTGAGAAGAAATGATCATTAAAGAAAATGTTAAAGAAGAAATATATCAAGATTACCTAATAGAGATACTTCAATATAATCTAGAATTCAAACAAAAGTTGACCTTTTATTCAGATGGATTACTAATAAATCATGACAATAACAATATGAAGATGGAAGTAGCATGGATTCAAATAAGCAATATAGGAAAAGAAAGTAGATTTCAAATAGGGTAGACAGTTAGCCCTCATTTATATGTGCAGAACTAATAGCAATAGTCACAATACTCCTAGTAGTTCTAGTAGGCAGCTCTATTGAAATCTTTACAGATAGTCAAGCCTGTATCTCAAAATGAAAAATAGTTAAGAAAGATAATCCAAAAAGAATGCATAAAAAATGGCTAAAGTATAAAAACTGGTTACTATAGGCATAAATAGTAAAGCTGATCAAGAAAAAAGATTTAGATCTGAAGCTTATAAAGGTTAAGACATATTCTCATGACCTTTATAATGATAAAAAAGATACCCTAGTCAAAGATGCTCTTAAACTTTCACCAATAGAATAGAAAAATCTTATCTCATACAAAATTCCTATAAAAATCAAGTGATAAAACAAAACTTTAGATAATTCTAAAAGATAATTTATCAAGAAAATGAATAATAAGACTACAGTATATCAGTATATATTACAAAACAGAACAAAAAGAAAATGAAGTCACCAAATTTAAGAACAATAAGGTTATAAATGGGATTTAGTATGGAAGAGAATGAATAGTCATATGTGGGATACATTTTTCAAAGATTGTTAAAGAAAAAGCTTTCCGATCAAGCTAATTAATAATGAGCTATCAATATTGAGTAAACTGATAATAAGAAGACCAAACCTATACAAGTAAGTGAAATGTATTACATGTGATCTTCAAGAAAAAGAAACAATTAATCACTTGCTAGAATGTTCAACTTATAAGAAACAAATAAAGAAGATATAGAATAAAGATCTTAAAGGAGTTCTGACAAATTTTAGAAACCAATTTATAGAAAAGGAAAAAGGAAGCAAAAAAGAAGAATACTAGATTAATAGTAGATAACAGTAAAGAAATAGGTAAAGTAGACAAGTGGACATCCAGGTTAGTAAAACAGTTCTCAGCAACTAATCAGAATATGCTAAGTTTCTTTGCAAGATTAATAAGAAGTGAACTTATACTTGAGATGGCAGACTTTAAATACCATAGTAAAAGAATTGGAAAAGAAACAAGAAGATAGATTAAAAAATTACAAAGCATAACTTGTAACCAGTTCTGGAAAAAGGTTTGAAACGTAATATGTGAAAGGATGATAAAATGAAAAAGATTGCAAGAAATTCAAAAGAAGGATAAGATAAAAAGATCACCCAATCTTCCAGGTACCAAAACTATATGATTGAAAAGAAAAACTCTAATATTGAAGAAAGAAAAATTAGAAGATAAAAACTTAAAAGATATCTTATCAAGAGGAGTTAGATTTGGGATGAAATGGTTGGGTTTTAAGTAATGTCAGAACTTAAATAGTGATCTACAATAGTAACTTGCAAACAATAATATTAAGAATTGGAAGGGTTTTCACCTGAACTTCTAATAAAACAATAAATCACTTTCAAAGTTGCACTTAAAGTAGTAATTACAAAGACAAGTAAGCTAGTTAGTGTTTTTTAACTTTAGCGATTCATATTATCCAATATTTGAATTTTTCAAAATAATTCATAGATTTCTCTCTTTTTTTTTTTTTTTTTTTTTTTTTTTTTTGCAAATGAGCATTAAAATAGATTTCTCTTTTTATATAAGACTTTTGATAGTAATAATTATAAATTATTAATATAGTTTCATACTTAATTATCAAAAGTTTCTTACCTGCAGTAGTGATCTGCAGGCAATGATATTTATAGTTGGAAGGGTTTTCACCTGAATTGTAAATGGAGCGACAAATC
>CAJVPT010002839.1:0-16590 GCA_910592055.1 Acaulospora colombiana
GGTAGAGACTTAGCTTTAGCGATACATTTTCAATGTAAAGTATACATATATTTAATAAAGCACACATACCTAGCCTGACAGAGGGTTTAAAAAAAAAAAAAAAAAAAAAAAAAAAAAAACTAAAGAACTAAAAAGATAGCAAATAATCCAACTAATCAAAAAAACCAGTAAGAGGCATATTTCAAAGTGATATCTAGTGATAGAAAGAAATATATAAGAAAAAGGACAAGGACAACTCACAAAATTCTAAAAAGAAGACTGGTTAAAATGAGAATCAACAATTATAAAGATAAACCCAAATCATAATAAAAAACAAATACTTTGGATAATAACAAGTAATAAGTATTAAAAATAATCTGAAAAAGTTAAGATTGAAAGATACTAAGTAAGTAATACAAATAGAATATCTTAAGTGACTAAGTTCTCAAAGAATTAGGAGACCAGCTTGACAAAATATTTAGAATATGCAAAAAGTAAAAATATAAAAAGTCAATATATAATAGAAACAAAAAGGAATAGAATATATAAAGTTTCCTATCTAAATACAAAGAAATCAACAAAAAGAACTTAGTAGTCAAATATTTCAAGTCCTAAAATAATTCTAGAAAGAACAATAGGAAAAACAATTCAAGATGATTACAAATCCAATCTGAATAGTAGAATAAATCAAGTAGATATAGAGAATTGGAAAGAATAGATTATTAAAAGTAATATAAAAGAAGAAACATATTAAGATTACCTAATTGAAATATTTCAATATAATAAATAGTCCAAAAAAATATTGGTCTTTTGTTTTAATAGATCTCTTATCAATTATAAAAGTAAAAAAATAAAGATGAAAGTACTATAGATACAAGTAGTAAGAGAAAGTAAAGAAAGTAAGTTCCAAATAAAAGTAGGTGACTGGTTATTATTTATTAGAGCTGAACTAGTAGCAATAGTTACAATATTACTAGTTGTTTCAACAAACAATAAGATCAAAATTTTTACAGATAACCAAACCTATATTGTTAGGTAAAAAATAATAAAGAAAGTAAATTTCAGAAGAACATATAAAAAATAGTTAAAGGAAAAGAACTGGTCTCTATAGATAAAAAAGTTGAATATTGTTAAAAAATTTTTTTTGAATTTGAAACTAGTTAAGGTTAAAATATACTCTAATGACTCATACAATAAAGAAGCAGATATTCTAATAAAGAAAACCTTAATGCTTCTTATAATCAAATAGAAAAATCTTATTTTATTTAAAATAATTACTGAAATAAAATGACATGAAATAACTTTAAATAACCCTATAAGATAATTTATTAAAAACATGAATAGTAAAGTTATAATTTATCAATAAATAAAACAAAATAGGATTTCAAACAAATGAAACCAACAGATTTGAGATTAACATGACTATATATGGATAATGATAGATCCTTAAAGTATTTAGTATATAAAATTTTGCAGAATACTTATGTTTCTTTTTGAGGGACAAAATTCATAGCTCTTTACTTTAATAGAAACAAAAATCAGGAAATGTTATAAATCAATAATTTGGATAATGGAGAACAATTGTGAATAGTTTTTTTATAGTTATTAATTTAAAAATTTTAATGTTTTCGAATGAGGAACATTTGACTTTTGTTCTTGTCTCTCCCTTTAGGAACTCATCTTTACATATGGGATTTTATATAAAAAAGAATAAAAAATGGATACACTTGGAACACCTACTTTAAAAATTCTTAATAAAAAAGTTTTCTTATTAGATTAATAAATAAAGAGTTATCAATACTTCTCAAATTAACCATAAGAAGATCATATTTATATAAACAAGTAAGGTATATAATATATAGATAGTAAATAAAAACAATAAAATATTTATTAGAATGCTTAACATATAAAGTCAAATAATAAAAAATATGAAACAAAGAAATTGAAATCATTTTAAAAAACTTTTGAAAATTTTTGCATGAGAGAAAAAAAGAAATAAAAGAGAAAGAAATAAGGCTTCTAATTAAAGACAAAGTAGAATTAAGAGAATTGAATAAATATATAGCCAGGCTTATAAAAGAGATTGTAAAAATAGGTAAAAACATATTAAATTTCTACATGAAACTAATATGAAATAATCAGATATTAAAAATATCAAATTTAAAATATTGCCAGAAAAGAATAGATAAAAAAAGCCCAAAAATGAATAATAAAAATATAGAAGAAGGTTTGCAATCAATTTTGAAAGAAGATCTGAAATAAAAGATATTCAAGAATAATTGAGTGAAAACAAGCACAAGGATTTTATAAAGAAGATAAAATAAGAAGGTTAGTCAGTTTTTTAAATCAGAATAACAAAATCACAATTATAAAAAAGTTCTTATAAAAAGAAGAAAAATTTGAAGATGAGAATCTAAAATAAACCTTTCTAAAAAAAGTAAAGTATGAAATAAGATAGGGTTTTAACTTCTATTAGAATCCACAAGAAGGATCTACAATAATGATCTGCAGGCAATGAAATTAGTAGTTGGAAGGATTTTCATTTGAGTTACTAATGAAGCAATAAATTACTTTTAAAGTTATACTTAGAGTGATAATAATCAAAACAAGTGAGCTAATTAGAGATTTAGCTTTAGTGACTCATTTCACATGTATAGTATACTAATGTTTAATAAAGCACATATAATTAATCTGATAGAAGATAATAAAAAAAAAAAAAATAAAATAAAAATTGTTTATTTAAAAATTTAAATTTAAATTATAGTAAATAAAATTTTTAAAAAATTATGAAAATAAAAGCTTTAAAAGAACATGAATAGTTAATAAAACAAAAAATAAAAATTTTTTAAAAACTTTTTTGTTATTAGGTTATTAGTAAAAAATATTTACTATTATAAATCAAGTTTTTGAATCAAAAAAATTTGTAAAAAAGAAGAAAAAAATAATAAAGATTTTTGAAAATATTTTTTAAATAGTTTTTAGGTGAACATCTTTTATATATCTGGTCAAAGAATTAATAGAAAGAATTGTTATTTACAATAAAATAAATTTTGTCACTTTCTTTTAAATAATACCATTCGAAACATACAGTTGCTTCCAAAAGTTTGAATCCACTTACTATGTTTTTATTATAAATTTCAACTTTGACAATTTTAAATCCTTAATTATACAACCAAAAATTATAAAATTCATATATATTATATATTAATACTAGTTTTATTTATTATTCAAAAATTTTTTTCTTTATCAAATTTTTACTTTTGAAAGATTTTGATTGGCTGTTATCGTAAATCATATGATAATTAAAGATATTTAGCAATAATAAAACTTTATAATATATTAATAAAAAATTTTTTAAAAAAATACAAAAAATAGAGTAAGTATTAAAATATAATATATATAAATTTTATAATTTTTGACTGTATAGTAAGTGGACTCAAACTTTTAGAAGCAACCGTAAATTCAAACTTGAATTTAATTAATTTATTATATTAGTTCGAGTCAATAAATAAATAAATAATAAATAATAAAGTAGAAGAGTAAACCAAGTTTATTAATTAAAAAATCCTTTTTTAGATGCTTGATTTTCCATACATATCAGGGCTGAGACTTTCGCCTTAAACCAAAATTATTTGAGATTATCTTAATTTTGTTGGTAAGCTTGACTTGCCGCGCTTTAATCACGAAAAATTCGTAGCTTTGTCATTCTAGACTTTGTAATAAATGGCAACCCCCGAAAACCCGGCTGTTACACGTTTTAGGCAATACCTACGTTGTAAGACCGTCCAACCAAACCCCGATTATGAGTCCTGCACAAAATTCTTGTTAGAACAGGCGAAAGAAATAGGTTTGAAGGCACAAACGTTCGAGGTAAATACGGGCGGACCTTTATGTACCAACAATGGTTGCTAACTGCTTGCCTTCTTTGCGAACAGTATGTTAAGGGCAAGCCAGTGGTCTTACTGACATTGGAGGGTCGTGACCCAGGTTTGTCCTCAATTCTATTGAATTCTCACACAGACGTTGTCCCGGTTTTTGAGGTAATGGAAATTCCTTGCTACGTTCTTGCTCTTCTCCGTTAAACTTATTTACATTAAAAAATAAGGAAAATTGGAGTTATAAACCATTTGCGGCATGTAAATCTGAAAATGGAGACATCTTTGCCAGAGGTGCTCAAGACATGAAATGCGTTGGTGCTAGTTATCTCGAGGTCATTCGACGTCTTAAGGATCAAAACAAGCAGCTGTGTCGAACAGTCCATCTATCATACGTTCCTGGTATTGTTTATTTTCGGTCGTACCAAATAATTATCACTTGGATTAAATTACAAGCTTGATCCTTTCAAAATAGACGAGGAGATCGGTGGAGAAGATGGCATGGGTCGTTTTGTCGAATCTGAGGATTTTAAAAAATTGAATGTCGGATTCGCTCTAGATGAAGGTATTGCAAATCCAGGTGATGCATTAAAGGTATTTTACGGCGAAAGGGCACCTTGGTGGATTGATGTTACCACCCGGGGAAACGTTGGACATGGTTCCCAACTAATTCAAAATACCGCCGTTTCCAAATTGGTTCGTCTGCGTCATAAATTTTATTTTTCTTTGCACACGAAATATCAAATGAGAAATAATTGCGTATTGGCATTTTAGCATCGCATAATCAATAAGTTTATGGAGTTTCGTGATTCCCAAGAACGTCAATTATTAATCGGTGTACGTCCCGATGGTAGGAAGTACAGCCTTGGTGACGTGACAAGTGTTAACCTCACTATACTACAAGTATGTCAAATTTATGTGAAAAATTTTTTTTTTTTTTTTTTTTTTTTTTTTTTTTTTTTTTTTTTTTTTAAAAAAAATTAAATTAATTGGTTAAACAATACAATAGACTGGCGTTCAACATAATGTTATTCCACAAGAAGCAAAGGCTGGCTTTGACATTAGGGTGTCTCCAAATGTAGACATGCCGCTGTTCAAGGCTTTGATAGAGGGATATGTGTATTCGGAATCAGAGTAAGTTTTTTTATTTTATTTTATTTTATTTATTTTTTTTTTTTTGTGTGTTCTGAAGTCATCTCGTCATCTATAGTTCAAAACTAGAGTTTGTCCAGTATCATGATGACAACAGTTGCACGTCACTGGGTGAAGATAATATTTGGTGGGTCACTTTTCGTGATTTCTGCAGGGACCGGTAGGTTAAAGGTCGCATAATCCTTCTATACCACAGAAAATATCTATCTTCTAATATTCCACACTTTATAGGAATATTAACATTGAGCCGGAAATTTTTCCGGCGGCAACCGACTCCAGATATCTTCGTAAATTAGGCATTCCAGCATTAGGTGTATCCTACTTAAAAAATACACCGATTTTGTTACATGATAATAATGAATATATTAACGAAAATTTGTTTCTTGAGGGTATCGAGTTCTACACAGGTTTAATTAGTCGTTTGGCAGATGTCCAAATAATTAAATAAGAATAAAAAAAAAGTTCATGCATGTAATGAATTTATAATATCTCCATTCCTCTGAACTATTTCTAAGCTGGAATGTATCCAAAAAGAAACAGAAACCATAGTTTTTTCGTTTTTTATCGATTGACATGTAATATTAAAGGAAAAAAATGTACAATGGAGGCAAGGAATTTCATATACGTCCTCCGACATCAGAAATTAGTGGGGTGGTGGTTTGGAAGGTGAAAAAATGTACACAGTGTATGATAATTTTTTTGTACGAAAAAAAAAATTGAAATTAAAAAAAAAAAAATTCTAAAGGTAGGATATTTAAAATAAATGTTCATTAACGGTTAACATGTAAAGAAAAAATATATATATATTATATATAGAACGTTCCCTTCAAGATTTTATTTCTTTAATGACCCAAGTCCCTAAAGTGTTTTAGAAAAAAAAAAAAAAGATTAAGAGCGCATATCAGATGTAAAAACAAAGGGAATTTTATACTTGCATGATCGTCGAGGAATTTATTTATCTCATTAATGTTTTTTTGTGGAAATACCGATGACTTAAAGTCAAAGCCGGTGTCCTTCACCTTTTGCACAATCACCTGTTCCTCCTTAAAGAAATCACAAATCAGGATGTAAGTTTTATTGCATTTTATCGGTTTAATTAAGAACAAAGTTAAATATTTACCGATACATTTTTCCATTCTTCCAAGTATCCCGCCATCACCTTTTCTACGCCCTTGACATCCTCAATATCAAACAAAGGTTTTAGCAGTTCCGCAACTTCCTTTAGCTCGATCGAAGAACCATAAAGCAATTGTCCAACATAAGTATAAGATTTTGGTGCGTCGGTGCTAATTTCTGTCAAAAATTCCATTGTAAATGGAAGCCCTTCCATAAACACTGATTTGGATATTATACCCTCCGTTGAAAGTTTTTTAAACACCCCGACGACTTTACGTACATCATCCTCTTTCTTTTCAATAACTTTATTGGCAAACTCTGAAATTGCCTTTGAGTGATATTCCTTGGGTAATTCATTTATACAATAAATTAACTCCTACAAAATGATCGAGAAATCATTCAGGCGTCTCTAAGACGACGGCGGCTTAAACATGACATTCAAAATCACACTTACTCTTAAATCTAATGCTGTAAAATATTCTTCGATCATATTATCAATTTTCTTATTTGCTGTTTCTACCGTTAAGGGTACCGATGAAGGTTTCGTCATAATCGACTTAGGAGCAATACTATCTTCATGTATACTCTTTGATGGTGGTGCAAGCTGCAACTTTTTCCTTTCCCCATCACTGGACTTACGAATTTCGGGATCAGCGTTAGTTAGCACACTATATGTATTCGACGCTGAATTTCCACGGGCCATGACCGAACTCTTATCATCGCGATCTTTGTTATCTGTTTTCCATTTTGCGCCAAAAGCTCCTCCACCCGGAGCAAGATTAACATTTCCGGAGACCTTGCTACGCACCGATCCAAACTTTGACAGATCACCGGTTTTTCGTGATGCCGACGATGATCCACCGCCTACCATGTTCCAACCAGCCTCGGCTTGTTGTCCACCGGCACCGTGCGACCCTGATCCCTTATCACGACGACCAGATCCGACACGGGTCATTTGATCCGCTATTTTAGGCAACCCTGCAAGCAAAAAAAGTCGGTTAAACTTTGTGACGGTAGGAAAGTAAAAAATCGTTAATTACCTCGGCCACCTGAACTAGTTGTTCTCCGCATATATTCGGCTTCCTCTTTTTGTTTGGCTGCCTGTAAATCAACGTGACGATGAATTAAACCGAAATAACATGTATATAAATAAGGTATTGCAAGTATATCGAACAAATCTTACATCTTCATGAATTTCCGCAATAGTTTTTGGTGCATTGTTATCACGTCTCGGCACCCAATTATTACTTCGCAATTCAATTACGTCCTGTGATAATGTTATTATTCGACAGAGAATACAGAAGTAAAATAATTCCACAATCAGCTTACCAATATCATAAATCTTATACGGCTGCTCAATTTCATGTTTTTCGACATTTCATCCATCCTGGAAAAATATGCATCCATATGCGTTTTGGCATTAGCATGATCAAGTTGCTGTCCGACTGTAGTCAATAGTTTACACAAACTTTCCATTTCCTCCTCTTCAGGATTCTTGTTGGACAATAGTTTTTTTATGCATTCATGCATAATACGCTCGGTAAGCATACTTAGTTTGAACAATTCACCAATAAAACGTATAAGACCGAGTCCATGTCTTTTTGCTTTCGCCGCAGTATAATATTCGTCTGACATAAGATCCGGTTCGCCTTTTTCATTAGACGGGACAGGAATGTTGACTTTCCAACCCTTTTCAAAATTTTCCTGGCATCTATTCAGTAGATATTTCCTGAACAACGCGCCACCCTGAACAGGTTTGTTTTCCGCATTTCTAACGCTTTCGTCTATTATTTCGGGGTCCACCTTTTCCATCATCTTACGACAAAGCTGTGCGTACATTTGACTGAAATTGGGTTCATCGCATGATTTGTCAAACGTGAGACTGATAACCTCTCTTAATAGACATCCGTCCCTCTCTTCTCTAGATCTATTGGCGAACTCAATTATCTGGTCCGATATTCTGTCAAATTTCTCTAAAGTCAATTTGTTCAGAAGAGCCTTCACTTTACGTTGCACCGTTTCTAGATGCAAGCGTTCATCGATCGTTTTATGCATCATTGGAATCCATCGATTTTCGGAAATTTCAAGGGGTGTCACTGATTCTTGTCCTATGTTTTGACCAGGTTGACCTTGGTGAATAGGTTTTTTCCGTCGGATTGAACTTTGTGCTCGAACTGGGCTCGGAGGATTTCCTAGACTAGATGGCAATGACATACTTCCACTACCAGTGCGAGGACCAAGGGATGATCTTGCAAAACCTGTCCTAGAACCATAACTTGATGAGACCGGGAATCCGTCACTCTTCTGCAATTTAAATTCTCCCATTTGAGAATACTGTGATTGACCTGAGCCACTCTTTGCGTGTTGCGAAGTACGTTGGCTCCCAGGACGTGGCCTGGAACCACCTTTTTTATCATCTTTGGGTTCTTCCATGCCAACCGCGTCTAACGTTGGTAAATTTGTCGGTTTTTCTTTGCAAACTTCCATGAATTGCATGAGGAAATTACGATCGTATTTGAATTTTCCTGGATCGGAATTAACGTTCAATTCTGGGTTGGGTGACTTGATGTGAGCCGGATACTGTACAGAGTTCAAGTCGTCGATAATACGAGCACTACTAAGTGGACCACTCCCTAAAGCAGGTGCTGAGATGGTGCGAGACAAATCCAAAGCCTCAGGTTTGTGCCCTTTTCCGTATTTCTTCTCCTCTTTCTTAGCATCCTTATCAATCTCCTTTTTCTTTTCCTCTTCTTCAACCTCTTTTTTCTTTTTTTCGGAAATCTGGCGTTCCGTTTCCTCTTTTCTAAGAGCTTCTTCTCGCTCAATCCTTTTACGTTCTTCCTGTGCCTCCAATTGTTCTTTTTCTTTCTGCTCTGCTTCACGCTCCAATCGTTCTCTCTCTTCGCGTTCTAATCGTTCTCTCTCTTCACGTTCTAATCGTTCTTTTTTTTCACGTTCTAACCTCTCTTTTTCCAACCTTTCTTTCTCCTCACGTTCCTTGCGTTCCTTCTCCTCGCGTTCCCTCTCTTCACGTTCCTTGCGTTCCCTCTCTTCACGTTCCTTGCGTTCCCTCTCCTCGCGTTCCTTGCGTTCCCTCTCCTCGCGTTCCTTGCGTTCTCTCTCCTCGCGTTCCCTTTCCTCACGTTCCTTGCGTTCCCTTTCCTCACGTTCCTTACGTTCCCTCTCCTCACGTTCCTTACGTTCCTTCTCCTCACGTTCTTTACGCTCCTTCTCCTCGCGTTCCCTTTCCTCACGTTCCCTTTCCTCGCGTTCTTTGCGTTCCCTTTCTTCACGTTCCTTTCGCTCCCTCTCTTCGCGTTCTATTCTCTCCTTTTCTTTTGCTTCGCGTTCTCTCTCCAACCTTTCCTTTTCTTCTCGCTCTTTACGCTCTTTCTCCTCACGTTCCTTTTTTTCCTTTTCCTCATTTTCTTTCCTTTCTCGTTCTATTTTATCCTTATCAACTGGATCAACTATCGGAACAGCTTTAGATTCTTTTTTGTCGTTATCGAGGGTCTGTTCCTTATCCTTATCCACATCTTCGGTCCTTTTGGCATCGACGACCGTAGACACGGAGACGTCCTCCTTCCTCACACCAGGGTAAACGGAAGAAGGGTGCGCATTTACAACTGATCCATTAACAGGGTTAACAATTGGGACAGCATGATTTTTCATAGGTGTGTATGAAGTAGCGGTTGGAGGCAAATGAGTCGGGATTGGTATTGTAGGTCTTGTTTGGATTACATACATATGCGGATAATAATTGGGGTAATAATATTCATTAGACTAAATGAAGAATGTAAAAAAAAAAAATATACATAAATATATTCATATATCAATAACAGGTGGGAAATCCAAAAAAAAAAAAGGAAGATATATTAAGAAATGTACGCACGCGATTGTAGGGCCACATTTGTACTGGAATTGTCGGCTGCGGTCCAGTCATTGGAATCTGAGCTTGAGGAATTGGCTGAGGATTCGAATGCGATGAGGGAGGTATGGCGCCAGGAACGCTCTTGTCTCGCGACCTCTGGTGATATGAAGTGGCTGCAGACCCAGGGCCGATCCCACCTGGTTTGTGGTGTGACGGTATATGCCGATTGTGATATTGTGAATGAGGATGTTGCTGACTATAATTATTGTGATGCGGTTGAGGTTGATGAGGATGATAAGGTTGCGTTTGCTGACCATCGTTGGAGGACACTGTTGAAGAAGCAGAATCCTTACGATGATGTGGAGGATTTGATGTTGAAATTGGTTGCGGAGGAGTAGCCGCGGACAGCTGTTGTTGATTACGGGGTGTCATGTTATTCATCTGATGACCTGAGGGTTGACCTACATTTGGTGAATCTTGGAGATTAAGCAACGGTGGGGCAGACTGTGTCCGAGGAATTTCTTTGTTTATACGTGTAGCTAATAAAGGCTTGGGTGCTCCAGTAACAGATCCAGAGCTGGCAGGTGTAGAAGCTGGCTGTGTCGGCGTTGGTTGCACCTGAATAGAAAAAAAAAAAAAAAAAAAAAAAAAAAAAAGAGTAAACATCCAAGTAAATACACATTGATATCTTAAATATAAGGCAAATAAATCGCACCAGCTCTTCCGAAGGACTTCGTACAGTTACCGTTCCAAAAGTTGGAGTACCACTTTTTGGAAGTGGAGGAGGGTTATTCCCTCCACTTACTAGGGACGGTTGTACTGGTGAAGACGATAGTGGTGGATTGGCCGATGGTTGATTTACTGATCCGAACTGGATTGAAACTGCAAACAATGACATCCGAGTAAATTGACTGGATAATTATTAATCAAATCAATCGAAGAGTCGGACAAAACATGAACATACTATTCGTTCCCCCCTGATGTCCCTTCGCTGGTAATGTTACTGGATTTCTTTGTTGGGCCACTTTGTTTTCGGGCGCAGATCTCCCAGCGTTACCGTTACTTAAAGTCGAGTTAGTAAGTGGCTGAAGCTTTTGTGATGGCTTTCCGTTTACGGACGAAGTGGAATTATTGGAAGGTGAGGTACCAGTGGTTTGCTGAACTTTCTGCTGCTGTTGTTGTTGTTGGTTCTGATGGTGAGGATTTTGTTGCTTCGATTTTTGCTGCGCAGCAGCTTGAGCGTAATTATATTTTGGTTGCGATGTTCGGTGCATTTTAACCGACTAAAACATCTCAAAGATCCGTCGTTACAATAATAAATTTCTTGAGAGCTGTATACCGTTCAGCGGTGCACGGCTATAAAATGAGAATTTTTTTAAAAAAAAAAAAAAATCGATAAAAAAATCGAAAAATGGTGGAAAGATTGTTTTTTTTTGATAAGACCTATTTTTATATAAATTTTTTTTTCTCTGATATAATCTGCGCCTCGTTATGAACGCCACATGATTGATATAATTGAGTGCAGTCAAATGAGAACCTGTAAATCTCAATTTTCGGATATTTCACTTTATAGGAAAAGAATTCATTTAAACAATTTTCAATATGCTAATAGAAAATATTTATTGCATATTTTACCCTAGTTACATATCTCAACTTTTTATTTATTTTTCAATTCCTCACGAAATTATGATTCTCGTGAAATATAATATCATCGAAGTGAAATATTCGAAAACTTGTTTGTGTTACGTTAAATTATTATTCATAAAATCGTATTAGCCACTAACATTTCTGATTTGGTTTTAAATAATAAAAGTAGGATCGAGATATTCGAAATGAATGACAAAGCTAACAGTGGTGATGACCAATTGGAGTCGACTAATAATGATAAAATAATGGGCCAAGATCGAGGAGGACTTACACAGGACAATTCAAACACAGTAAATCAACAAACTGAAAATGCGGAATGTGAAAACGGCAACATAGAATCACAGCTTTCAAAAGACGCGCCTGGTATAAGACGTCGCCGTATAGCATTATCCGTTCCACCAACATTATCAAAATCGACGAATACTTCCTCAGAGTCATCGACGTCTTCAACTTCAGCGGGAGAAGGCAGTAGCGGCACCAAGAATACCAATAATAGTGCAACCATAAACGGGGCCTCGGAATACGAATGTAATATTTGGTAGGGACACGATTCAACGACAGATAATCCAGTAATTTCGATGAATTTATTTTTGCTTCTATGACAAATTCAACTAGCTTTGATACTGCTTCATCACCTGTTCTTACACTTTGTGGACATTTATTTTGGTTAGTGGCTCATGAAGATGTTTGCAACAGATATATGTTATCTTAGTTGCGATTCACCTATTAACCCCTATTATTTATTAATGACCAATTCTACGACGAAATCAAGTTGGCCATGTCTTCATCAAGTTAGGCAATTAGGAATTTTCAATGTAAATTTATGAATTTTTTTTGCCTTTTTTTTTTTAAACGATTGTTTTTTATTATAAAGTGGCTAGAGGCGCAAGCCCAAAACCCTTTATGTCCGGTATGTAAGGCGGGTTGTGGACATGACAAAGTTATTCCAATATATGGGCGAGGAAAGGAGGCAAAAGATCCAAGGTAAATGAAATTGATGATGGTTTGAAGAAAGGGTATCCATAAAATTGTGCACATATTTATTGCATCATTAATTTAGAATAAATGCAGACATTCCAAGTCGCCCTGCCGGCCAGAGACCCCAACCACAACGTGATCCAAACCAACCAGGAGCCCATCTATTTCCTGTTTCTTCTTTTCACTCTACAGCATTTGGTCCACATTTTTCAATCTCCGCTAGTACAATATTTCCTTCATTGTTTAGCGCCCAATTTGTAATATTTCTTATTTTTTATTCTATTTATTTTAAAGTTTATATATCATAAATTTTAATTTTTTGCTATTCATTTGCAGACATTCCCTCCACCAAATGGACCTCCATCACCGGTGCAGGCCTTTCTGTCTAGGATTCTTCTGATGTTTGGATGTCTGATTCTTATAATGTTTTTTCTTTATCGATGATTTATACAGCATTGATGCGAAGTTGAATATTTCTTTCATTAAATCATTTTCATATTACATGAAGATTGAATTGAAGGGTGTTCCAATAGAGGGAAAATCATAACTCCCGTTATTCGAAAATTTGAATACTGTACATTTTTTAAAAACATTCTTTTTGTATAACTAGATTAACTAATGTGCCAATGGTTTTACGTTACCATCGACACTTCCTTGCAAGAACATCGATAGCTTTATAGTTATCCCCAATAACATCTTACCTGACGCATAGCAAAATGATGACCAATAAATACTTGTTTCGATATTTAAATGTAAGTGATTCTATATAGATATTGCGTGCGCGGTTTTTTCGGTGAACTTTCATTTAAATTATCACTAACGCAGAAATAATCCATATAATAGTAGTCTTGGAAATGATGTATGATTTTTGGCAGCTAAGTAATTTGGTAACAGTTATAGATGTGAATATATTTAGATAAATGATTTACAACAATAAAATAAAAAAATAATATTAAACCAATTTAAAAAACGATGCATTAATAAAATATTTATTCTTTATTATATTTTTATTATGCTTTTGCTCTTAATTACAATGTTTTTAAAGCTTTGAAATTAATATAGTAAATATATAATATTGGAGTTTAAAATTAAGTTTTTAAGATTAAATAATTTAATTATATTTTTAGTTAACAAATAAAAAACTACTTTCTGATAACAAATTTTTTTATTTAAAAAAAATTTTTTTCATCATCTTAAATTAATATAGTTAATAGATCTATAATCTATAGTTCTCGTTATAAATTGTAATAGATATAATAAAAATAATATCTAATAAAATAAGACAAAAATAATAAAAAAGATATTTATACTAGTATATATATTTTAAAAAATAGTAATGATGCAAATATAGATAGAAAGAATAAGATTTTCTTTAGCAACAAGTTAAGAAAATTTGAACTAATTGAATTATTTCAAACTATTAATTGGAAAACAAAAAAATTTAATATTTCACAATTTATTATTTGTATTATTTTCAGATCTGAAATAAAATCTATTTTCTGTTAAATTAATCAGTTTGTATTATTGAATAAAGGCCAATCGATATCCAATAATATTATTCAAAAGATTTATCGAATATGTAAAAAAGAATTGAATTTACTTAGATAAAAATTGATACTTCCATTATAATTCATGAATCAAGCTAATATAAATAAGTTCTTAATATTTCATGAGAACATAACAGAATCAAATATTTCATTTCCAATTTGACATTTATTATATTGATCTACTCTATTCGAAATAATTATCAAATTTTTATTATCTTTCATAAATAATTTTCAAAAGTCCATAGTTTTATAAGATACTTCATAGTATTCAACTAATAAATTTAATATTTTGATAGATATTTCTAAATTTAAGTTTTTTGAATACAAGGTTTTACGTGAAAATATTTGAAACATTAATGATTATTTTATGAATATTATATATATTATTTAAAAATCAATATAATTCATCAATCAAAAACTGATCTAGTTCAGAAATTGAACTAATATTTAATTGATTATTTAAAATTTCAAGTCACATAATTAAACTAATAATTTAATAACCATTTATTAATTTTTATATTAATTCAAATTCAATATTTAATAACTATTAGATAATAAACTTAGATTAAAAATTTGTTAAAATCCTACTTTTGAATATTAAATTTGTTTAAAAACATATATAATATACTATTTATTCTCTCAAATAAAAAGTATCAAAATACATACAATAGTCTATAATAAAATATATATTCATATAAATATAATGAAAAATAAAAATTCAGAATAAATTTTCTTCTCTATATTTTCATTCTATTAGTTTAATCATTGCATTTAATTTTTTGTAAACCTTATTTAATAAATTTTATCTTAAAATTTGATATACTAAAATTTGACAAATCTTGATAAAATTTATTGAAATTTTTTCACTTATTGATAATAAAGTTCAAAAATCCTTTGCTACTATTTACATTTCTTGAAATTTAATCAATATCTAATGATACTTGAAACATTTCTATATTTATTTTATTTGATTTAATATATTATTTGTTAGTATTCTTTTTTTAATCTATATTTATTTAACAAGTCATTTATCAATATCTAAAAAAGATAATATATAAGATCAATAACTAATAAGATAGATGAAAGAATTCAGATCATCTAGTATAATTCTCATTGACAAAATAATGTTATACTATATTTGAATTATAATATCTCTATTCAATAGAATTCGTTTAAATATTATTAAATCTTTTAATATAAATTATTCATTTATATCTCCTATATTACCAAAATTATAATTATTATTTTCATAATTGACATTCTTCTGACAATTATGATATAATACTAGTACTAAAATATATTCACATACTTTTTATATTATTATATGAAATCAAAATCAAGATCACTTAAATTATTTTTTTTCTTTATTTACAATAGTTGAATTGGTTTTTTTTTTTTGCTATAGTTATATCAATTTGTTAAAAATTAAAAAAAGATAATAATTTATTTGATGTAAACTTGATTCACTAAGACCTGGTAATTTGTCAAGAATTGACATATTTTTATGCTTAAATCATATTTATATGACAAATTTACAATAGTTTTATATATAACTCTAATACTATATATTTTATTATCAAATAATTGAAAACAATTAGTATTTAGTATTAGTTTTAAATATGAATTTACATCTTTTTGTTAAAAAATAATTCTGAATTTTTATCTTTAAAAGGTTTCTAAATATTATTATTATAACTATCATATGGAAGTTTATCAATGCTTAATTAATCTATTCAATATCAAATATTAGATTTAAAATTCAGATTTTGATATATTTATAATAATTAATATCAAATAGTAGAATATAAAAAAACTAAATTGGACTAATTAATTACATTTCTATTTAATAATTCTGATTATATAAACAATGAAGAATTGCAAGTTTTTCTTTATTTTATTATCAAATTAAAAATTTAATAAAAATATATATTATAATCAATAGTCAATTGTTTTTTAAAAAATAAAGAACATCATCCTATCTATACAATTTATGACATCTTTAACATATCACAAAATTAATAAACTAATTTAATAATTCAAATATATTATTGATAGTATACAAAGATTTCCAAAAGAGCTCAAATTTTTCATCATCAATTTTAATTAACATCAATTTTATAAATTTTAACAGTACATTTATTATAATATTTAATAAATTAAATTAAATTCTATAATTTATAATTCATAATAAAATTCATATAAAATAACTATCCAAAAATTTACTAGAATTTAGTAAAAATTCATACTTAAAGTCAAATAATCTTCAGATATATTATCTATTTCTTTATTATTATTAATTTTAAATTTATTATTTTTAAAACTTATATTATTCAATCTCAAATTTTGTAAATTATTATTTAATGACATAATTTGACTTAATAAAATATTTCTCATTCTGTATTAAAATATAAATTCTTTATTTGTT